>CAJVPL010000531.1:0-24235 GCA_910591945.1 Ambispora gerdemannii
TGCTCAGAAAATTTCTTGGCGTTACATGTAATTTTTGCCGAGATAGGAGGGGTCGGATACTTATGATTTGTACTGTAATTTATAATTATATACTAAATTATAAATAGAGTACATATATTATTGTATTTAAACTAGACTACACATTAGGTAAAATATTTTGTACAAATATAACAAATAATGTTTTTATTAATGAAATTATGATTATTTATTTAGAATTAGTAACTTAATTGATACAAAATAATTGATCAATTAGAAATAATAATTATTCAACTTTTTTTTCCTATTACTAATCTAAATCTTTTCATTTGTTAATAATAATAATAATAATGTTACATGTTCATGAACTCCCTAAATTAAATTAAATAAGGATAATAATTAATGTTGTAAAAATTGGAATTGTAATATATTAAAATAACGTAGATCTATATTTTGTTTGGAATCACATGTTTTTCTAACATTATTCCAATTTTCAAATTGTTGTATTTAATTCTATAATTCTATAGGATATATACGTAGCTGGGTTTTTAGTATTAAATACAAGTTTCATAGTGCAATTTAAAGCAGTCTGAATATATTTTTTAAAATTTTAATTATATTAGGAAACAAAAAAGCAACTTTTTTTACACTTTAGAAATGGTGCATTTTTACCTCGTTTATAAACTCACTCTCATGTGATTTGCTTTTAATTATATAATGATTTCAACTCAATTTATTTGTCGTCTCCAGATCGTATCGGTGTAAATTTGTTTTCTTCATGATCTCACTTGTAACCGTACAATAATGCCTTATCGCTATAAATTTTTTAGTTTTATCAGCAATTATTTTATTAGACAGGGCGATATCTTTATTCTCGCTAGACCATTCAACTTGGTGATATTCATTACATTCATAGCCTTTGCGGTAACCAGATAGGCATTCGTTATAACCATGCGTATTAGAATCCACCTTTGAGTTCAGTGTTTTAATTAAAACTTTGAAATGATGGTAAAATAAAAATTATTTCTAAGGTGAAAAGGGAGTATTTTGAATGGAGGTTATTGTGGTGGATAAAAAAACATACATAAAACACAAATAAAAAAATGATAATAACGATAATATTGTCAATGTATGCTTAAGAATTGCATATATTTATTTTTAAAAGATATTGGTAATTTTTACAATAGTAAAATCCCATTCGTCAAAATTCCCACTTTCACCTTATGTGTTGTTATTCTTCCGTCTGTGTTTGTAAAATAACACAGGAACACATTGTGGACCAATAAATCAGAATCGAATTTACAAAGACGAACCATTTATTGTTATTGTGTAGAAAATCGATATTGTTATGTAAGAAAATAAGACAGAACGTATAACGATAAAAGAAGCTTTTTATGATTTCTATTTATGTGTAATAAATAAAAGGCTCTTCTTTCAAATGCGTGTTGTAGGCGTAATGTGTCTGACATTTTCATGCGAAGCTCTTACGCGTAATACGTTAAGTTCTATGAAGATATATCGATACGTAGCGATAATACATATCGATATCGAATTTTGCTTTAATAAACACAAAATTTCTAGTCTAATTTGTCGCTATATTAATAAATATAGCGATTAAACGAATAAACTAACTAAGATTAAAGTAAAATAACTTATATCAATAAAGATATTTTGATAAAAAAGTAAAAACTGTTTTTGGTTGTTGTGCTTTAACTCGAGACACGGTTAATAAAAAGATATAATTATCAACTTAATTTAATAAAGTCTATAGTATATTGTTTTACTTTGTTGGATATCTTTTCATTCTCTTTGATTTCATGTGGTATACTAAAATCGAAATCTGTTTTGCACACACACAAAGAAAAAATAATAATGAATGAATGAAATTAATGAAAACATAATAAATGTGATTTTACCTTCGTTTGGAATAAACAAACTGACACTTGACATTTCTATGCATTTGTCATGAATTTTAATTGTTGTGAAATGCTAATATGATTTATATTTAGAAATAGAAAATACCTGTGTCAGTTGAAATTGAAATTAATTTTGTGATAAAGACTCGACTGGTGTAAACTGCATTAGAGTGGATTTGTTGTTTTTTGTTATCTCCTTACCAAGTTCATCTAATTTCTGCTCTCCCAGTTCGAGACAAAAATTATTTTTATTTGTCTCAGGAGATTCTAAAGAACTGTAATATTGAAAATGCAAAATATTCAACTTTGTTGCATATCCATGTTTTTTGATAGAGTAGAGAAAGTCCTTAAACTCCCAAGTAGTTGGTCTATTCTGGAATAGGATCCCAACATTTTTCAATAATAAACTTGAATAATTTGTGAATATTATTTGATATCGTAGGTCGTACGCCTTCATAAATGTCTAATACGAGATCTGTACCATGACTCCGCCCGCTAAATGGTCGTTCACCTGTGACAACCTCGTACGTAATCATCCCAAAACTATAAATATCGGCAGCTTTAGTGTATGGCTTTCCATTTAGTACCTCTGGACTTATATAAGGAGGTACTCCGTAAATTTCTTGATTGTATTTTTCTAAATCTGCTGGTTTAGTAAGTCCAAACTCAGCAATTCGACTGCTTCATGCTGTATTAATATATTTCCGGGATAAGAATCACGATGCACAAATTCCTCATTGTGAATTTTATTCAACTCTGCCTGTAATGATCTCAATTAAATGATTTGATTTATTGTTTTTATTGTTCCAATTCAATTTTTGGTGGTTAGAATTCATAAATTTGCGTAGATCACTATCGAGTATTTATTTGTAGCTGGGTTTTTAGTTATTCCATAATAACCAAGAAGGGTATCACTGCACTTAGAGCTAATTTTGAAAAAGTTGAAAAATAAAAAAGCAATATGCCTACACTTCAAAAGGTGATCATTTTACCTCGCTTATAAACTCGGATGTAATTTGCTTTGAATAGTTTAATGATTTCAATACAACTTCTTTGTTTTTTTCATTTCGTGTAAATTCCTTTTTTATGATCCCACTGATCCAATTCTCCGTCCAACCGGGATGCTTTATAAATTGATCCAAAACCTCCCTTTGCAAGATATTCAACATTGGCAAATCTTTCAAAAGGGATCCATTCGAAATAATTATTAATACTAATTTCATCAGCAATTCTGTCGCATTCATTTATTAGACTGTCGATATCTTTATTTCCACTAGACTGTCCAACATAAATTCGTCTGTGATATCGAATACATCTATAACAGTACCCATTGTTTTGACAATGGGTACATTTACTACAATCATGAGTATTGTGAACTGAACACTCATCGCAGTACTTATTGTATTTACAATCGTGACAGTTATTACTACAATCATGAATATTATGAACTAAATACTCGTTACAGTACTTATATGTTAAGGTATGCTTCTATCGGTTCACACAACAGGTTAATTTATAAGTTGTCCAAAACCCTTCTTTTACAAGATATTAAACATCGGTAACTCTTCAAAATGTATCCATTCGAAAGGAGCATATCTTCTCTTTTTCTTAGCAGTTTTATTGCATTCATGATTATACTGTCAATATCTTTATTTTCGCTTGAGCATTTAGCTTTATGAATTGTTTGTTATATGCAAAACATCCATAGCAACCCATATTTATTTGAAAAGCAGCACCCTTCTTACAAGCATGAGTTTTGTGATTTGGACACTCTTCGCAATAGTAATCATTTCGACACGAAAAACAATCAAAGTATTAAATTCCATTTTTGAGTTCACTTTTAGTGATTATATGCAGTGTTTCATTAATGATGGTAGAAGTATGAAAGTAGATGGTGTTTAAGTTATAGAACTTTCATTTGTGTTTTTATGCATGAAACTGCCAGACATGTGTATGAGATATTCGTAAAAAAAAAGAGGTATTTATCGTTATTATTTTAACTTCCATTTGTGTGTTAAAAGAAAAGTCATATCTTAATTGTATGTGTAAAATCGTGAGACTGAACGCATAACGAAGCCTTTATAACCTTAGTTCTTTTTTTTAATACTGTATATCAAATGAATGTGAAATTCTTACGTGCAGTTGAATTTTTAATCTGTGTATACATGTACAGCATTCATAACGATAATAGTAAATGAATAGCTTTAATGATGCAAAATAATAAATTATCGGATACGTACGTACTTCGAGCTGAGCACGGGACTGAAATTCTCAATACATCTGTATATAGAATTATTTTTCTTTCCTTTAATCGAATCCTGATTCAATTCTTGAATTCTTTAAATCAAACAATAACGATCCCAAAGGGGTTTATGTTTAGTACAAAAATATAAGTTTGTTCACACGTGGGACGATTTCATGGAATTGGAAACGGAATTACCAAATTCATTAATGAGGATGGGATGAACTCATCATATTATAACGAAGTGACTTTAGAATAATACATGTACTAATTTATCTTAATTTAGAAATAAAGAACACAATACGACCACAAAATCTTTCTTTGATTGAGGCACTGTAAAAAGGATTAACAATGATCATGGTTATCCACCATCAATGCACAAATTTGCAAAAAAAGATGAAATATCCGAAGAAATTGTTGAACACAAAAGTCACAAGATAAATCTCAAAAATAAATGATCTTGATAAATTGTATAGGATTCTAAAATCTGTTACAATGGGTTATACATTCAAATGTTATTATTTTTATTCATATATTTAATAAATTTATGATACCTTTTACACGAAAAGTTCACTTTTTTCTTTATAATTATCGTTATTATTAATAAATGAACATGAATTTTTTACAATCATTATTCATTGCATTAGAAACAATAAATATATTTGCTCTAGTACTTTTATCAAAAATAATCTTTTCTTCTTCAGGCACAACACATCGAATCGAATTCTTTTTACCTTTTGTCAAATTTCTACATTACAAGCTATAGTCACTCTATTTGAAAATTATAAGATACGGTGCTGATTACCCTAAAGCCACGAATGAAACTCTATGTATATTTCAAGCATATACTACATTATTCTCGGTTCTAATGCAAGGAACAATGGTCGCAAGTCTAGCATTAAATCTTTGGAATATAGTTATTCGGAATAAAGTTGATCATAATAACAAAAAATTATGGATGAAATATTGCGTGGGATCCGGAATTATAGCTGGATTATTAACTGCGTTAGCATTCTTGTTCGAAGTGAAAAAATCAGGGTTGAAATCCGAGAATTCAGCGCTTGCTGATGCTTTTGCTGGTGCTGCAGCCAGTCCCATAGGTTGTTTAGTTACTACTAATTCTGTAAAATTGACATTCCACCATTGATAATTGCAATATTGACCGGGACTGTATTGACAAGTAGGTCTTTCTTATCAAGTAAATGAATTCGAATATCAATATTAATTATAATTAGCGCACGCAACCATCAAACTTTTTGTCATAAAAAATACTTTTCGAAACGATCGACAAAATATTAAGAAAAGGTATTTCAATTTATTTTCATTAATCAATTTTAGATTTAACTTCCCAATTATTTTTGACATTTAATAGTTTAATCCATTCAACTGCTGCTATTATCCATATTCTACGTTGTTTATTTGCTGCTTGCAATACGTAAGTGTTTATGAACAAATGCCGGATATGATTATTTTGAAAGCGTTTATGCATCTTATAACTTTATTTATTTTTCTAAGTTCCTCGACTAATAGGTTATGTAAGAAATGGAAATAGATTTGTTCTGCCCACACGACCAACTGCTACGGAATTTCAGTGACTTTCTTGTAATCGATTTATTAGCTTGCGAGACTTTTCATTAAATAAAAAAATAATCTTTACTTTTTTTACAGAGGTCCAATTCTACTTCTAATATTTGGCACATTCAGACTTTCATTATCATATTGGATATATTTATGGCTAAATAAATCAAAAAATGGTCCTTTAGAAACCACATTCACAAATCAGACATCCACTTCCACGCAACAAATATGGCAGCCAGACAACATCATTATGATGAATATGAATATACATCAAAGGTTACCACATACGAATCTGGATCCAACCACATCGCAATTAAAACCTCATTTTGAACGTGATCCTTCCCATTAAGCTATGTAATCACGAAAAAAGACCATAATTTGTTGTGGTGTATAATGAAGTGACTAAAGTTGGGTTGCCTGGACATCGATTACATTTTGCAGATTTGCAGGAATTAAATGCTTACATGGAAGAAAGAATTACAAATAGTGAACATAGTGAACAAGAACCAGACGAAATTAGATATGATGAGGGCAGTAATTATTGATATATTTAATGGGTCTAAAGATAACACGTTAAGCGGAGTCGGATTCTCCTATTGGCTCGGACTATCTGGTCACAGGTACCAAACTTATGAGTTACAGTGGCCTATGTTTTGCATCACGTAAATAAAAAAATAATAACAGTAATATCTCGTGATTTTACACGTTATTAACATGTGCAAATAAATATATACAAAAGGGAAACTAGAAGTTCCTTAAAATTAATTCAATTATATTTCAGCGATGCATTTTTTTGACTGTTTGTTCATTCAAGGTAAATACATATAACATTTCCAAATTTTATAACAAAACACAACTCGAATAATATATAAAAGATATACCTATTAGTATAGTTTTTCATTTCATTTTAATAAACATATCGCTAAATCAATATGGTTCATATCAGTATCGAACAAGGTCATAAATTTCTGCCCTTCTTCAAGAAGGATTCGCTTCCCATTATATCGCATCGAAAGAAAATATTGCACAATCTTCTGTTATCCGACTTAAAAAAAATAGAAACTACTGATTCTGTAAAAGACTTACCAAAATCTGGCTGCCCACAATTTTTTACAGGCCGTGATATTATACGATGTATTTCGAGTGGTGAATGTTCTAATGCTGTATCAATTCAAAAAAATTACAAACTAATAATAAAATCAATGTAAGCGATAGTATTATAAGAAGAACTTTACGTAGCAATAGTTTTTCTGCTATAATTAAACGAAAAAAACCATATTTGAAAAAACACATTGAAAATTGCGTTTAAAATTTGCTAAGAAATGCAAGGATTGGATGGTGGATGATTACGAGTCTAAGTTTATGATACATGTATATGGGTCAGACGGTTGTGAAACACAAAATGAATCACTAGATGATCGTCATGTAAACCTACGGTCAAATTTGGTGGCAGAAGTATTATGATCTGGGGTTACTTTTCTTCCTTTGGCGTTGGTAACATCATACCCATTTTTGGCACCATGGATAAGGAATTATACTGCGAAATTTTGAATGATGACTTGTTAGGAACTATCGAGCATTACGAGTTGAATAAGAATAATATCGTTTTCCAACAGGATAACGATCTGAAGCACACGGCTAATTTAACAGAGCAATGGTTTTACGATAATGATATTAAGGTATTAGAATGGCCACCACAATCTCCCGACCTCAACCCTATAAAACATCTCTGGAATGAATGGATATACGTTTGAGAAGGTTAGAAAATCCAGCTCGTACTCAAGATGAGTTATGGGAAGCTATTCAAAAAATATGGATAGAAACAGATCATAACTTTTTAACTGGTCTAATTGAAAGCATACCCGAACGAATAAATGATGTAATTGAGGCTAAAGGAGGGTATACAGAGTGGTAAAGAATAATTTCGTAAATTTTTAGTCGTTAGTTATTTAAATATCGGTTTTAAATTATTTGCATCGTAAACAGTAAAAAAAACGCATCATGTAAAATTGCATCGATCATTATTATTTCAATTTACTGATTATTAACCAAATAAAGAATTATATTTACATGTTTGCAACATTTGGTAAACAATATGCGTCGGAATTTGTGAGTTTCAGGTGTTTGTATGTAATGTTATTGAATTTACATGATATTCTTTTAAATTCGGAATAAGGAATTGCACATGTAATTTAAGTTATTATTTTGATTGGTCAGAAGGTTTTTTCACAGGACAGGTTCGTCAATCGTCATGGGTTTCGTTCGACGAATGACGTGACGAAACCTTTCATCATTATGAAAATCGTTTCGTCAATCAATTTGCGTGGTAATGTACCTTTATCACCTGAGGGCAGTGTATCTACCTTCGTGGTAGTGCATTTATCTTCGGGTTCGGTTTGTATACAACTTAAATTAAATATTACGATTCTTTTGAGCACTTTTTTGGAAGTCGCATGCAATCATTTAATTTGTTTATTGATAAAATATTCTTTTACTTTTATTAATTTTTTGATCCTATATTATTCCCCGAATGTTGCTGGCGAGTTTTAAATTAGATGAAAATAATCATAATATTTTCAAGAGAATCCATGTAAATTAGACAATGAGCGTTTAATTTATTTAGCTTCAAGCAAGTTCATGATCTTCTAAAGTTTAGAAACTGTTAATTGATTGCTTGTCGATTCCAATAAATAGCAGTATTCTTCAATGTTGCGGCGTAGAAATATCCGAGAAGATATGACTTGAAATTCCTATGAGCGAACATTCGTTAATTGCTTTTCATAGTCTTTGATATATTTTTGAAAAATTAGCTATACTGTATGTCAATTGAGAAAACTAACTTCCCGAATTATGAAAAGAATTTTTTTCTATAATTGATTAGCCGAATCAAATAAAATATCTTCTCAGATATCTCAGGTGAAGGGATCGGAAGCTGCAATTTATCGGTAACGATAACTGTCGATTCCTACTGCAAAAAAAAACACAAAAGTCTCACGAAGATCCCCAACGTTATCTCCTTCAGGCTCTTGCTTAGCGTGAAGGTGAATTGTTCACCAGCAGGGAATGCTTCCGCCTGAAAGTCAACTTTTCCTAATGCAACCTCCATAAATGCACGCACTATGTATGCTCTCTAAATGCACGTTCTTACTTAGTTCTGATTATAATAAGTGCATGCCCATGTTTGATTAGTCATATGGTCCCGGCGAATTGCATTTAGGGAGTTGACTGTACCACTAACTTCTCCCTCGAACTAATATTTGTTTCAATCAATAAGATCGCGTCAGCTGATAACATTGAAAAAACAGATTTGATAGACTTGGCATGTTTGCGTCGTTCATTAGATTATGTGAGCTATATACGTCAATTCACAATTGTAGTATCGCTTAGGTGTAGTAGTCTCACTAAAATCACTGCATTTGTTGGCATAACGAATGAATTAAATGTCACCTAATTCTTGTAACCAAATTTGACAAGACCATGGGTGCATACATGTATTAGAAGTGAAACAAATGTCAGAATGAAACTATTTAACTAAATAGGTACCAACCTTAATTTGTAAATTACAATTGTTATGATTTTTAAAAGAATTTTTTGTTTGGTATACGTTCGATAATGTTACGGTTGATCCTTATTGCAAAAATACACAAAAGTCTCACGAAGATCCCTCAACGCCATCTCCTCCAGGCTTTTGCATAGCGTGAAGGTGGGTTGCGCAGAGCCCATGAACCAGCAGTAGGATGCGTTCCGTCTATGTTCATCATATTGTGAATTTGATATTTATATCAAAAATAGGAATACTTGAATTTCACTTGATGAAAATTGTGGGTTTCATTTGGAAAGCTTTTACTTGATTGGCTAAAAAATATATCATTTCTGACTGAGATCACCAGATCATGAGCAAAAATTTGATTTACAACGTACGTAGTGATCGTGACGTTATCATATACGTATACTGATATTGATATAGTCGATAACGATAACATAGTGATAGCGAATAATTTACACAAGTTTGATTTACATGTACTTTTTACTCTATAAAATCCGTAATAAAAAAATACTTAATGTCAAGTAAAGTTAATCATTATATTACAGTAAAATTTCAGTTGCTTGTGGACAAATTATGATTATATTTTCTATCGTGTCTTGTTAAATGCGAATTACAACATTCAATAATTTCATTTCAGTATTTTTTTATTAACTAAAGAGCTCTCCATTGACGGGAACTTCATGATACATCTTTATTTCAGTTAGTATATAGCTGTTGCTTTTATTAGAAATGTCTATTTTGAGAGAACGCTTATTTCTTAAAAATTTAATTCGTATTGTAGAACATTGATCACATAAGATTAAACATTCCTATAATGAGTTAAATTCAAGTTCCTTCGGACGGTAGAAGAGTATGTATTTAATTTTTTTTTATCTAAAAGCACACGTAGCGCCGTTACCAAATATGCCGTTTGCCGTGTGTTCTGTATGTCGTATATAATATCAGCGAGACTTGATTGAGAAATCTCTTATTGTTTTATTAAATGGGTGTTACATTATTATCGTTATGCACAGTGAAACCTGCTGTAGCAAATAAGACTGAGCAATTGAAAAATTAAAAAAATATCACAACTTTACTAATATTGAGTTGGATTTATTATAGACGATTCGTAATTAGTCTCCACTATATCGAATTTCACCGTGTATACAGTAATAACAGCAAGATTTTTAGCCGATGAATAATGCTACAGAAGACTCGCATTGTTCCAAGACGATTGCATTTAACTCGTTTCAATTGTGTTCAATATCAATAAATGTGCCCTTTTTGATGTTATCAGAAAAATGATTTTCTAGAAAAGAATTCAAAAAATTAATTAATTCACAAAAATGACGGTAACGGTAACGTAACGACTCAACCACATGCGTTACGTAGTGTAACGATACCGTTATAATGACCTTTCATTTTCTACTTTTTGACGACTAGTATGCATTAGTGAAAATTATGAGCGATAATCGTTACCATTACGTTGATTTTTGTGTAAATCTGTGATACAAATTTTTATTATTATTCCTGATATAGGTTTTGATTAATTGCGGGCGTATGCATAGCATATCGATTGCGGAAGTTCTATAAAAGGTACATGTGTTAACGTTGATAGTTACAGTCATTTCAAAGTTTAACGTTAACGTTAGATAGACTCAAAGATGGAATCTAATACTCATGATTGTAGCAAATGTACTTTTTGTCAAGATAATGATTACTGCTGGACATGTTATTATTATCACATAAAAGCTTATAAAGCTGATTTGTCTAGCGGAAATAAAGATGTTGACAATCTAGTAAATGAATGCGTAAAAATTCAAAGATCTTTCGAATGGATCCCTTTTGAACGATTCACCAATGTTGAATATCTTGCAAAAGGAGGTTTTGGACCAATTCATAAAGCATCCTGGTACAATGACATGTGGGATCATGCAGAAAAGAAATTTAAACAAAATAAAAAAATCAATGTTGTGTTGAAATCGCTATACACATTAGAGTTTATAAACGAGGTAAAAAATAAATAATGCTAAAGTGTAAACATGATGCTTTTTTCTAATATAAATAAGTTTTTCAAAATAGATAACGACTGCTTTAAAGTGCAATTCTGGTTTGAATTATTATGGAATAACTAAAAACCCAGCTACAAATGGGTACTCGATTGTAATGGAATATGCAGAAATTGGTGATCTACGCGAAAATATTAATTCTAAAAAATTGACTTGGAACAAAAAGCTAAGATATTTAGTCGAAATTCTCTATGGATTGTGTAGAGTTCACAAAGAGGGGTTTGTGCATCGTAACTTTCACCCTGGAAATATATTAATGCATCATAACGTTCATATTGTTGATTTTGAACTTACCGGTCCAGAAGATGTAAAAAAATCTAATCAAAAAATTTATGGAGTTCTTCCTTATATTAGTCCAGAGGTACTAAATGGAAAACCGTACACTAAAGCTGCAGATATATATAGCTTTGGGATGATTATGTACGAGGTTATAACAGGCGAACGACCATTTGGTGAGCAGAGTCATGATATACATCTTGTACGCAACATCTATAAAGAAGTACGACCTACGATACCAAATAATATTCTCAGATGGTGCAAATTTATTATTAAAAAATGTTGGGATCCTATCCCAGAAAACAGACCAACTGCTGAAGAACTTCGAGACTTTGTCAGATCTATCCACTTTCCAAAAAACAACGAAAATGTCATTACGAAGTGGGAACTGAATACTTTGCATTTTCAGCACTACAGCTCTTTAGAATATCCCAAGACATCTGAAGAAATTATTGAGTGTCTTAAACTAGAAAATCTAAAGTGGAAAGAACTTGATGAGGAGATGAGATCACAAAAAAGTATTCCTACAAATGTGAACAAAAAACAACAAATTCACTCAAATGCAATTTACACCAGTCGAATCTTTACGATAAAGTTAATTTCAATCCCAAATGGTACAGGTACATTTCATTTCAAAATTCAAATTGTGCTGACATTCACGTTAATCATAAAGCTAATTTTGGATATTCAGGTTCTGCAAGTGTCAGCTTATATGTTCCAAACGAAGGTAAAGTTACATTTATTTTTTTCTTTGGTGGTGGTGAAAACAGATTCCGATCTTAGTGTACTATTTAAAATTTCAGATTTGGATGCAATTAAAGAGAATGAAGACAAATCTGGTTTTCTTCATTGTAATAAATGCATTCGTTGTCAGAAAAATAATTACTGCTCTGAATGTTCAAATTACAACTATCAATTTTATAACGCTGAATGGTCTAGTAATAGTAAAGATATCGACAGTCTTATAAAAGAATGCACGAAAGTACAAAGATTTTTTGAATGGATTCCTTTTGAAAGATTCACCAATGTTAAATATCTTGCAACTGGGGGCTTTGCAGTAAGTTATAAAGCAACCTGGTTGGACGGACCATTAACTAGGAGATGGGATCATGAAGAAAATAAATTTAAACGATATAAAAAAATCAATGTTGTGTTGAAATCATTATGCACATTAGAGTTTATAAATGAGGTAATAATAAATAATTTCAAAGTGTAAGTATCGGTATGATGTTTTTTCTAATATAAACAAATTTTCAAAATAGATAACGATTGCTTTAAAGTGCAATTCTGGTTTGAATTATTATGGAATAACTAAAAATCCAGCTACAAATAGGAACTCGATTGTAATGGAATATGCAGAAATAGGTGATCTACGCGAAAATATTAATTCTAAAAAATTGACTTGGAACAAAAAGCTAAGATATTTAGTCGAAATTCTCTATGGATTGTGTAGAGTTCACAAAGAGGGATTTATGCATCGTAACTTTCACCCTGGAAATATATTAATGCATCATAACGCTCATATTGTTGATTTTGAACTTACCGGTCCAGAAGATGTAAAAAAATCTAATCAAGAAATTTGTGGAGTTCTTCCTTATATTAGTCCAGAGGTGCTAAATGGAAAACCGTACACTAAAGCTGCAGATATTTATAGTTTTGGGATGATTATGTACGAGGTTGTAACAGGTGAACGACCATTTGGTGAGCGAAGTCATGATATACATCTTGTACGCAACATCTATAAAGAAGTACGACCTACGATACCAAATAATGTTCTCGGATGGTGCGAATTTACTATTAAAAAATGTTGGGATCCTATTCCAGAAAACAGACCAACTGCTGAGGAACTTAAAGATTTTATTAAATCTATCAATCCAAGTAGCAACTGGAAGTGGGAACTGAATACTTTGCATTATCAATATTACAGCTCTTTAGAATATCCCAAGACGTCTGAAGAAATTATTGAGTGTATTAAACTAGAAACTCAAAAATGGAAAGAACTTGATAAGGAGATGAGATCACAAAAAAGCATTCCTACGAATATAAACAAAAGACAAAAAATTCACCCAAATGCAGTTTACATCAGTCGAATCTTTACTATAAAGTCAATTTCGATTCCAACTGATACAGGTACCTTTGGTTCCTAAATACAATTCATGTCGACTTTTCGTATTAATTAGAATTATATCGAACATTTAGGTTCTACAAGTGTCAGTTTATATGTTCCAAATGAAGGTAAATCCTTGTCTAATATTATTTTTATTAACTTCATTAACTCATTTCTATGTTTTCTTTGTGGTGTAAACAGCTTTCGATTCTAGTATACCATATGAAATCAAAGAGAATGAAGAGATTTCAAGTATCTTAGAAGAAAAACTAGGAAGAAACAATAGAATGATTCGTGAACGAATCCTCTGAAAAAGAGAAACAACGCCAATATAATAAAGTAATTACAAAAGAAGAAAATGATAGCTACTTTAATTAGACTTTATTAATTAACAATACTTAAAATATCAATTTATAGGGTTAAAGAAATTAATCATAAAATCTTTTGCTGTACAAGTAAAAAATTTCCTTATCGTTATAACATAAAATGTAATGGTATTTTTGTTACTTTTTTGAGATTAACAATTGATAATGCAGCTTCTTCAATTACACAGTTTATATAAATCACTGAATAATCATTTGTTATATTAGTTTTATTACATTTGTTTTCAAAATTACTGTTTATTGTTATTAATATAGTACTGCTACTCAGAATTTGTTAAAGAATTATAATTTGTCATCACTGTTTCATTTGTAATCAGAATCTTTACTTATTATAATTCACTTGTCTGTTTTATAGAATTACACCAATTAAACTTAATCTCTCGCAAATTTTGATATAATTAATGCAAAAAATCCAACACTTCTTTTAATAAACGAAAGTTGTGGGTGTAATTTATCTGTTATTTTTTATTTAAGATTCATATGCATAATATTCATACAGTATCAGCATAAGCACAATGGAAGCTTTGTTACAGGTATTACTTTAATATAGGAATTAAAAATATATGCTGCTAACAATGCACAATCTAATTAATTGCTGCATTTGAGTCCAAGCGACAATACTAACAGCCATCCAATCAAATTAATTAAGCTATATATGTATACTATATAATATAAATCACAATCATATAGATAACAATAAACTGTGAAACTAATAAGGTTATTTCTTTTAGAGATAAATATTTATTCTATTTCTTTAGGGATAAATGTTTATTATATTTCTTTATACTGCCTTTGTCATTTAAATAATTGAGTTGTGTTGAAAGTTTAACTTATTTAAGGTATGCTACGTTTATTATGATTTCTTGTTTCGTAAGTTATTAATAGACAATGGCAAATCCCAAAACTTATAAAAGGACTCAATCCTGGGATCGCAGTCCTATGATAAACTCACATGATTTAAGGATCGAATTTGAACTGTCCTTGAAAAATCGGATGGGACCCAATCCTAAAAGACCGATTAACATATCATATCTAGTATTTGGTGATATTGTACAGACGAAAATCTTCAGGTAAGCATTAATAAAAATGTTATTTCTATATTTCAACAAAATTTTTCAAATTAGATATTACATTTGGTCCTAAATGTATTTATAAAATCAAACATTTTGAATGTTCCATTTAGATATACCCTAAAAAGTATTTCTAGACCATAAAGGGTGTATTTGAAATGGCAATTAACTATTTTTGAATTCTCCAAATCAGAATATTACGGCAGATGGGATTGCATTTCACAATCCTTGCATTAGTCATTGTATTCGTTTTACATTTGGTATTTGTGACTTGCCACATCCAGTCACATGCAATCAGTGTGAAAATAAATATAGACTTTAAATGAATATGTGTTGATTTCAAATCAACTTAATTTAAAATTGATTTGAAATTAACCTAATTTTATCGACATAATTCTAAGTCAACCTAGAACAAAAACTCGGGTTATCATGCCCGTGAAACATACCTAAATATTCATGCTAGAACCAATCTTGCCAAACTTGATCCTGATGGTGCAGTAAAGATTGTTAACTACGAAATGAATGTTTCACTGGGGTGTGCGATATACTACATGGATGTGGTATCATAGAAAGGTCTATTATGAAAGATTTTTTTGTGAATTATCAATCGATAAACTAAATACATGTACATGTAATATGATTTTATATAAAATTGTGACGCACTTTTTTAGATGCACAGGAGGTTTAATACAAATCGATTCTTGCTTATTACGAGTATAAAGCTATAGAATCTTTTTTTACATTACCTAAACTATTTTCATCGTATTTTGACTTGGTTGGCCGAACGAATTTTTAAGTCAATTGGTAGATTTTTTGGTTAAAATGTAAATTTCGCTCTATATCTTAGTTCTTTTACCTTAATATTAATCTTCTCAAAATTTCACCTTGGGATTATGAGTCGATAAGGCTGTGTATCTAATTAAAGCTGAAAAAATGTCACTGTCGTAATTTTAGCGAAAATATTCTTTTTCAACTCTGCTACAGATTCTGTATATGCATTCGGTTCCTATTAGCGTAGCCAAGTATTTTACTAGTGATTGATGACACTCCTTGGAAATAGGATCGTAGGGATCAACTCCTTGATCACCTCTTTGTAGTCTTATTATAAAATTGTATTGACGCAAAAATATATAAATAGAAATAAGTGTCCTGTCAGTGAGAAAAAAGGTAAGAGAAAGGAAGGCAGAATTACATTATCCAAGTAATTTAATTCTTTTTTTCTTCTCACCATTATCACTACAATATGCACTACCGTGCAGGACACTTAAAGAGCAAAAAAATTAATTACTTTTTTGTTAAGTCAAAGAATTAATGATTCTGGTACGCAATCGGTTAAACAATCTAAATTTCATTTGTTTTTAAGCAAGATCAATAAAGAAAATTTATTAGAATGATTAAAAAAGTACTGTTGCACTTTTAGTTAAGTTGGGGTGAATTGAGGGATTTCTAATGCAACAAAACTTTGGGAGAGATTATTAGACTGAGTGATATTTATTTCAGTATAAATAAATATTAATTACTATTTTTAGATAATTATATGTATATTTGTAGTTACTAATTAGTTATGATTGATAAAAATAATGTATTTATATATATATACTACAAAAATATCAAAAATGCTAATTAAAAGTGGATAAAAAATATCGAGATACAGTTAATGAATATATATATTAAATATTATCATTCTATATATATCTAAAAATCTGATCTGACCTGTCCAGCTGGAGTACTAGTTATTACTAATTAGTTCTGGAAAGCTTTACGCAAGTACAGAGAATTAGTCTTTCAGATTCTCTTTATTATTTTCTTTTAAGTCATTATCCTCTCTTTCCTTTTTTTATATTTATTCTTCCATAACTCTCCCATATTATTATCCTTTTTAAGTAAACACAATTTTCATAAAAATTGGCATAGATCTTAGATTTTTTTTTCTTTTAATATTTTTATCAGTTTACTACTCTCTTCCAACCCAGGTTTAAGTTTATAAACTAATTTAATAATAAGTGAACAAACTTGTAACAATAACTTGAAAAATGTAAAATAATTATTTTTTATTAGAAGTTTCTTAACATTGAAATTTATTTAAATTACAATGAATACCTGATCCAACAAAATTGCATCTTAGTGTAAAATCAACTGGAACAGAAAAGTGCAAATCTAGAATGAACAAAAAGAAATATAAGAAGCAATAAATTAAAATGCTTATTGATAAAAGTTAAGAAAAGTATATAATATATGTATGTAAAAAAATTACATGGTGCAGGATTTGTTGGCAATAAATCTTTATAAGTCTCAAGGTGTAGATTCTCGTATCTAATATCAAATGCTGATATATAACAGACAAAAAATATATAGTAAACACAGAACAATTATCTTTGTCACATAGAACTTTATGAACTCGATATTGGATCTGTATGGAGCAATTCCTAAAAGTTTTTTTTAAAATTCATAGGAGTTTATGAAAACGCTATGACTTTTTCATATTAATTATAAATTTATTCATTTTGTATAATATTTTAGTTTTGTCTAGGTGAAATTATATGAGATTTTAGTATGATCTAGTACAATTATATACAGTAATAATATTTTATTAAAAGAAAGTGAAATGTATTAACTTGAAAAGAATTTTTAAGTTTAAATATTCGCAATAATTGAGATGCCCACATTTTTTATATTTAATGACAACAAATGATAACATTAACATTAATACATGTATAGAACAAAGGTAGGAATCATCTAATGCCAGGAGGGAGCAAATCTATAAACAATTCCTTTTCTAATCAATCTGTCCATTTAGAAAATTTTGTGAAAAAATTATGCAATATCAATATAAATAGGTTCATTGTGCTTATATCAGTTGCAAATTCTTTGATTTTTTGGAAGGAGAAAAAACAATACCTTACTTCTTTGTGCTCTGTTTTCTTTCAAGTAATTAATCAGGAAAATGTATATGGTACAAACAATCAAAACTTCTTTTCATGCATAGAATATAAAATGCAGATAAATATTTTCATGATTATACGCATTGTTATCAATAGAAGATCATTGAAAGAGTCATTCGGAGGCTATTGGAAGCCAAATCAATACTAAATTGAACTTTGCAATGGGCTTCCTAAAGATAGGCAAATACGCGTATAATTAAATACATGTACTATAATACGTACTATGTGCACTATACGTATAGCATGTATATTTATATGTAATACAGTATAATTTTATCTACCAAGTTTTTGCTCACTATTATTATGCATTGTTTCTATCACTTTCATCACCTAAATAATATTAATATATTTATATCTTCATTAATCACAGTAATGCGTTTCTCAATTAACTTGACCTGGAGATTGTAATTTATGATTATTGTAAATATATGTATATGTTCATGTATAGGCAGGATGTACATATGAAACAATTTGACATTACATTAAAACGTACAATACAAGTTCTTAAAGAGGTAACTTATGGTGAAAAAATCAATGCGTAAAACACACACATGTATGATAATATGCATTTGTATTCTGTATGTTCGAGCATGAAATGAGTTGTGAGTAGCGTAATATTTTAATATTCAATAATTAAACAATAACTATAACGAGTAACGATTATATAGATCAAATGACCCTAGTTGTGTAAGAATGCATAGACTCGATGTTTTGATACTATTTGTAAAGTATGCATCCTGGGTAATTAAAGAAAACATTATTGTTATCTTTGTGGGAAGTTTCGTGTGATTTTACATAAAATATTTATATTACGCTATATGTCAGGAAAAACTCTATAAATTATTGTTAAAGATTAATTTAAAGGTTAGAGTTAAAGCTGAGATCAAGATTATACCTTCGTAACATTTTTTATTAGTGAATCAAGCTAGATTTCGACATCTGTTTCCCGTATTTTACATTTTTGTTTTTCTGGAGCTGATCAAAAATTTACGTGTGGTGCACCCCACATAATTTTTGATCTCAAATTTAAATTGGGCCAAGAAGTCGATTCATGATATTTTTCAATAAAATCACGTGACTTTATATTATAATACCAGATAGTACAGAATCATGTGAGTTTTTCAGACCAATGCTGATATTTTTAGATTACATTGATGATGATGATATTAAATTCACTAAATTCATAATTTTTTAGCCAAAGTACAAAAGTTCAGGGTGCAACATTATATTAAAATTGTTTGGCTTAATTGCAAATATAACAATTGTTGTAATACTTGTTATAATTGTTGTAAAACTAATCCAAATCACTAATGATCCCATTGACAGTTATTCCAATTATTAAGATATTTATAATATCATTATCTTTTACTATACATAATTTTTATATGAATATCTTATTATATTATATAAAGATATAATTTATATTATTTTTAGTATTTCAAATATTCTATTATTATTATTTAATGTTAGAAACATTGAAGAGTATTCTTTTATTATTAAATTAATGTTAGATACATTTGAAAATCCCATATATTATAAAGATATTGTTACAAGTTTTTTACTAATTGGATAATTAGCTAATAAATGTGAACAAGGGTTGGGAGAGATAATTAAACAAATATAAGAAGAGAATATGAAAATAATATCTAAGTTCTATATCAATTTTTACTGAAATTGTTATAGTTTGAAAGGGAAAAAAAATAAGATAATAGTGTTTTAATTAGGTATAGTAATCTGAATAACCATACTAACTAATTAATTTACGAATTATTTAATTAAAGTGACTAATAATTTAACTAACTAATTAAAATAACAAAAGTAACAAAGACTCTTTCACTTTATTCTTCTTACAAGAAAGAAATTATAATATCTTTAGTTGAGGAATTCCAAATAATTCAATTATAACAAAAATATTAAAAGACTAGTCTATAACAAAATATCAATTCAATAATTCAATGTCAACATTTTGATCAGCTCAATACAGTCTCAAAGCTACTTGTTCGCAAAATTTGAAGTGTACTTTTGAGAGGGGAATGCGAATTGTTTAAGTTTTAAAAGGTATTGTTGCAGTAGCAACGTTAAATTCTTTAATTCCATAATTTTTAACATAATCTTAGCATGAATATTATTACTATAATTTATGATATTTATTTTATTACATAATTTTAATACCAATTTAACATTACACATAAAATTCAACATCTTTTTAACATTTATTTTTAACTTTTTAACATATTATTAACATTTTTTTTTGTAATTATTTTAATATTTATAATATTTAACATTTTTTTCATACTTTGTTTAACATTATTTTTATCTTTTATATTATTTAACATCTATTTAATACGTAACACTTATTTCTTTTATAATTTAACATCTTTTTAACACTTACACTAAATCACAACTGAATAATTATCAAATTTAATATTAATTTAATATTTGTAGTAACATTAAACATGTAATTAGTATAGCCTTTGAATTTGTATATAAGAAGAAGTTCTCTTTAGTAGAAAGAACTCATGCTCTAATCAATAAAAGTGCCAACTTGTAAATTACTTACTTGTTAACAAATCTTTTCCCTTGATTAACTTCAAACCTTGCATTCAAGTAGTAGAAGCCCTCTACTCTAAATAAGCCATACCCTTTTGATTTTGATATTATTGATTAGGCAGTCTCAATAAGTCCTGTCATAAATAATTTAAAACATATTTTTGATTAATATTTTAGTTTATATTTTATTAAAATTATTTAGTTATATTTTTATTAAAAGTCTCTCTTACCTTTAATTGTGATAATTCTAATCTTCGTAAAGATTGGCATAGGAGATCTTTAGAACCTTTAAAGAAATCCTTTATTTATAAATCATTCAGTCTTAGCTCAATTTTTGTGTTATGTATTATTTTTTTAATTCTAATAATTAAATTATACACGTAACAGTATTTGTTTTATTATGTTATTTATTCTCAAGTTCTGATATGTTGAGTTAAAGCTCAACTACAATTTATATTTATATATTTTCTTCAAAATACAAATATAATATTAAAAAACAAGAAAAAGATATAAAAGATAATTATACTAACTAAAAATAAAATTCCAATTTACTAAATATGAAAAGTAAAGAAATAAAGAAGAAAAAGTATAAATCTTTAAGAATTTTGATTGGTTAAATTATATTTACTCAGAATAAATAAATATAAAAATATAAAAAGTATAAAAAGTATAAATATATAAAAGTATAAAAAAGTATAAAAAGTATAAAAGTATAAGATAGAAATGATATAAAAGTATAAAAATATAAGAGTACAAAGTAGAAAAAGTATAAAAAGTATAGGAATACAAGATAAAAAAAGTATAAAAAGTATAAAAAGTATAGAAGTATAAAGTAGAAAAAATAAAAGTATATAAATTCTAATATTAATAATATATAAAGAAATTGTGAAATGTTCTAAGTTCTTTACATAATTTTTATAATTTCATTAAATATTACAAATTATAAAATTAATGAATTTTATAATATAATTGTAATAATATCATTACCTTTTTGATATCTAGATCGTAATACCTAAATATTAATTACATTTTCGTATATTTTTTGTTTTATTTTCTTTTATTATTGCACTAAAATTATTTATTCTTATATTTTTACTATAAAACTTATATTTTTATTATTGGTTTATCTTATTTATATCTCTATCATGTTTATTTTTATCTTTTTATTTTATTATTTTTAACCAATTTATATAATTATTTTTCATTCTTGTTATAATTATTCTTTTTATCTTCTAATTTCTTTGTTATAATTATCTATTATCATGTTTATACTATTATTTTCTTTTTATATAACACTTTTTTTTACTCAAACTCTTGCTTTTCTTATCTTAAACCATTAGAATTACAACTAATTTTCTTTTGTATTTTCTTGTTAATAAATTTGTGTAATTTCTTGTTTATTTTTTGATATTTATATTATTAGTATTGTATATAAATCATGGTATAATTTAGAATAGTCATTAGTTATGTAAATTATGTAAAAGATTAAAAATGTATAAAAAAAGAGTCTCTTGTCACTATCTAATTCTTTTATCTAATAAATAACAAAGTTCTTACTAGTAATATTTTACTTATAAATATACTATTATTTTTGTAGATTATCTTCAAATCTTGAAATTACAAGTAGTGAATGCTTTTCCACTCTAAATAAGTCGTTGATATTATTACTTTTGTTTTATTACTTTTAGGCAGTCTTAATAAGTCCTGTTTAATTATTTTTAGTTATTTTTATTTATATTTCATAATTAGCAGTCTCAATAAGTCCAATTATTATTTTATTTCATTAGGTATCTTCAATAAGCTTTTTATTTACTTTAAAACTATTTGTTACTTTCTTTACTTCTTTTTAAACTTTCACTTGATTTTTTATCTATTTCTACTCTTTATTGATAATATTTAGTTAGTTTGTGTACAAACTATTATAGGAAATCTTTAGAATCTTTAGTGAACTCTATTAATTATAATTCATTTGATCTTTGTTTTTTTACTATTATGTTACTTTGTTAGTTAAATTAATGAGAACAGTAAAAAAGGTAGAAAAGATAGAAAATAAAAGTAGAAAATAAAAGTAGAAAAGATAAAAAATAAAGATAGAAAAGATCGAAAATAAAGATATAAAAGGTAGAAAAGGTAGAAAATAAAGGTATAAAAGGTAGAAAATAAAAATAGAAAGAGTAGAAAAGGTAGAAATAAAGGTAAAAAAGGTAAAAAAAGGTAGAAAATAAGATAAAAAGAGTAAAAAAGGTAGAAAATAAAGATAGAAAATGTAAATAATAATAATTATTATATGATTATTAAATTATTGATATGTATATACTATTTTTATCAATTTGTTATTTTGTTACTATTTTTAAAGATTTTTGTATTTTCTACTATTTTGAAAAATTTGTTAATTATGAAATTATTGAAAATAATTGTAATACTATCTTTTAATAATTCTTTTATTATTGATAATTATGATGATTGTTTTTGCTAATTAATTATTTTTAAAAGTATCTTTTATAACTTTATTATATTTTCTTCTAAAAATATTCAGGTTTTATTTATTTTTGTCAAATTTTCTTCATGTATTGGAATTTGTTAAACTATTTCAATTGAGCTTTCAAGCAATTGTTCTAGTATTTTATTAATATCTATTGTCAAGAGTAAATCTGATAATATTTCTTTTTCAAAGCTGAAGAGATAAAAGAGTTTATAGTACTTATTGTTTCTGGTTGAGTTTCAATGACATTTGTTGAAAATTTGAGTTCATTACTATTAATTTCTATTTGAATTTCTGGATATTGTTCTTGTACTTTAAAATATAATTCATTAATTAATATAAAAATTTCATCAGAAATATTTATAAAAAACATATTGAATAAGTAAAAAAATAAAAAAATATATAACTAAGAAAATGATAAAGATAAACTAATAAATTTTTGAAGTTTTAATGATTTTATATATATATTTTTGATTTTTCAGGGATATAAAGTTAAAAATAAATACTAAATTAATAATAAGATAAAATTTAAAAAGTGATAATAATTAAATGATTATTTATTTAAAAGATTGAGATCATAGAATTCTTTTAATAGACCATATAATCATGAATCTTTAATATTTCTAGATCCATATAAGAAACTAATTTTTATTTTAAGTTTTCATGCAAGTATATTTAGTTTTATAAGTTATTTAGTATTTGCTTTTATCCAATAATTTTTCTTTGATGTATTACTATAAATTGTTTTACAGGTTTGATATGTATGATCTTGAATTGGTCTAGTTTTTCTTTGTTGTCTGTTGTTTAACAGATCTTTTAGGAGTAACTATATATTTATTACTCAGCAATAATCAAGGAATACTAGTGATATTGCTATTTTTATTACTGGTTTGTGACCAAATGTCAGAATAAATGCTGTTATCACTTGAAGTTTCTGATAGTTCTTTATAGTTAAAAGTGGAATTATATTCTGGAGTATTGTTACCGTAGTAACATAAATTTCTCTAATTCGATAATCTTTCTTTGATTATGCGAAATTCTCTTTTTCTTAATTTTTATAATTTATCACCTGATTATTATTATTTTTATCCAATCGTATAATTATCTCACTTTTATTT
>CAJVPL010000532.1:0-24218 GCA_910591945.1 Ambispora gerdemannii
CCGATTATTTCGCCACGTTCAAAATCTGTAAGCTGGCGACGTTGGGTTATATTTTCTAAGGTTGACATATTTTTTTTATATTTTCCGATAAAGAAAAAACTCAGCTTTCGAACATGCTAAATTACGTTACAATTGGACACTTGCTTCGTAGTACAATAGAAAAATACCCACCCTAAATTTATGTCGATCATTTCCTGATTGTAAACTTTTGTCCACCGAGTGTATAGTGTAAAACTGAAACATAGTACATGTAACAAAACCGAACACGTTTATTTGATTTCAAATAACGATGACTATCGAAACTTCCAATAGAAAACAACGTGATACAGCACTTGTTTCATAATAGATTTTTAATATACAAATGTGTTACATTTATTATTGGAGAACATATTTAGTTGCAGATGTTCAATTAACCTAATTGTCATTACTAGTATTAGCAAAAAAATTGATTCTCGAAGTAAAACAAAAAGTCGTTGTATCTGTGACTTTTGGTGAAAAGAGTATCTGGAGAATTCCCACTCTTCTTGCCTGGTGCAATTTTTGCAATTTCACCTCAAAAGAGGTTGCACTTTGCTCGTTTATTTTGTTTGGCCCCTGAGTATTTAAGAAGTAATACACTTTTTCCCCCCACTTTTTCCCTTCTTTACTATTCACCTATTCTTCGCTTTCTCTATACACACCATCCTTTCTTTCTCTATTTCTCGTGCTTCTTCGATAATCAATTAACACTTTTCATTATCATCACACCTTTTTGAAACGTTTCTGACATCAAAAACTTTGAGTGTGTAGTATCATCGCGTTTAGCTTTGTAAATTAATAAATATCATAATATAAATATTAATATAATATACTTGTACCGTATCCTGATATATAATAATAAATAATATTTGTATATTGTGTGGATTGTGTTTAGACTGGTTCTAATTTACAACAAACGAAAGTTCAAAAAAGGACATTTTCACCAAAAAAAGACTTTTATATTTATATAAAACAAAAACAACATGTCTTTTAATAACTCTTTTCACAATCAGAACAACAACAATAATTATTATTCACAATCAAATAATGGAGGACATTATGGAAATGCCAATGGCTATCCGTCTAGTAATAGCAAGAGTAATAATATAGTTAATCCTGACGGATACGATAGTCAAAATTTTCCAACTTCGAAAACCAACAATGGATATTCCAACAATTACAATAATGATAGTCGATATGATATGGCTTCTGGGTATTCAAATTCCGCTAATAATGATGCATATCCTCCTTATAACTCAAGTCAACAAAATCCTTATTCTACTCCATTTGATGACCCTCATACTCCTTCACAATCACAATCCTCTTCTTACCCTCTTGCCCCAATGACCATGAATAGGAGCTTCACTCAATATGGTCCAAAGGTTCCAACGTATCCTCCTCCAAGATCACAAACTTTCCCTCAATCAGGAAATAATAATCAAACTTCAGCCGTAGTCTCAAAACCATTGTATGATAAGAATGACCCGAATGCGCCACGTCCTCCTTCTCAGTATGGCGTGAAGCAAGAATCATTTTACAATAAAGAATACGGTAAAGGAGAAGGCGGCGGAGGAGGAAACTATCAAGAAAAACCGAAATATGGTGGATTTATGGGTACTTTTTGTTGCTGTGGTTGTGGGAGGATGTGTAGAGTTATTTGTTGTCTGGTGATCTTGTTGATAGTTGCGATAGTTATTGCTGTTGTGTTATGGGCGAAACCTCCACATGTTGAATTCTTGGGAATCACTGACCCACCGAATAATGTGCCTAAATATGTGATGAAGACAAATGGATTTGATTTTAATTTTGGATTGAATATTTCTGTCGATAATCCAAATTTTGTTGGTGCTGATTTCAAATCTATAAAAGCAACGGTAATTATTTTTATTTATTGATCTTTGTTCGATAATTATTATTAATATATTTTTGTTTTAGGCATTTTATCCTGGTCATACTACTCCGATCGGAGGTGGTAATTTGACAGATGTTCAAATCGGAGCAAAAGCAAACACGACAATCAACTTTCCTTTTTCGATAAATTATGATTCATCGCAGGATCCTGGACTGGCAATTGTGCAGGATATTTTACTAAAATGCGGGTTTCTTGGTGGTCCGAGACAACAAATATCGATTGACTACACGCTGGTGGTTAGTCTGAAGGTGCTTGCTGTCACTGTGAGTCCGAGTTTTAGTAGAACTGAAAAGGTTGATTGTCCTATAAAGGTAATATCATTGTCCCCCCAAAAATATATCAATTATAATAAATATACAATAACTAACATTATATTTTTTTTAATAGAATAATCAAATGCCAAATATAGCGGGATTGAATATAAATAATGCGATTAGCGCTTTTAATATCAATAAGGGTAGCAAAGCCGGCAAGAAAAAGTAGAGAGAAATTGGGTTTTTAATTATTTAACTAATTCATATCTACACGATAGACAATCGTATAACGTTAAATTAGATTGGCATTTAAACTATATTGGCATTTAAATTATATTAGTATTCGAATTATATTGGCATCTTATTTTTCATAATCAATCACCATTATCATCACTATCACAATATCCACTATCACTTATCTTTGCATTTTTTTGTTTTGGACAAAATTGTTATATAAATTGTTAGTTTCCTTAATTTGATTAACGTCAATGTATAAGTATTATTTTGTTTCTGTAATTTTTTTTTATCATTCGTCCAGGTTATACTGAATATTCACTGTGCATGTATGTATGGAGTAACAAATAAAAAAAATTAAAAGGATTTTTATTTTTATTTGTACATTATATTTAAATTGCATGCCGAAATCAGCATTACTTCGATAAATTTCATCATTGTAGACAGAAATTAGAGGCTAGATGCTTCTAATAGACACGGATCTAAAGAATTTTATTTGGGGACACTTTATTTGGTATAAATTATATCGAGTCTTACAACCTGGAATTATTGTTTATCTCGCTTTTTTTTTATTTAACCAAAAATAATAAATTTCGGCGAATACCGCCGTGTGTCAACCTGGTTTTTCTAATTTAATATTTTTCAATAATGTCGTACTCCAGTGTACAGCGGGAAAATAGCATAAATACTAGTACGCTAAAATCTTGTTATTGTTCATCACCATCGTCTTAGTCTTTTCTCCTTTTCTCTTTCTTCAACATCCCCCCTTGCTTTATTTCTCTTTCTCTCGGTGCTCTAGATAATACAACAGCAAGCAGGCAGTAATAATGTGGTAGTAACACACAAAAAACCAGCAGAAAAAAAACGTGTTTGTGTTCAGATACTTTCGTGAAATAATAGTGGTTCCTATACAATATATCTTTAGACGCATAATGGCTTTTACCATCTACTCCTTGGCGTTTGGGTAAGGGGAAAGGAAGGCTGTCTTTACGAAAAAGGGTAGTCTGGTCGCGGTTGCCTTTTTTGTATATTCATCTGTTAATATCGCCTTGGTCCGAGATGAGTCAATAGATTTCCGAAGGGTATTATTAATTGAAAATATTAGTCGGTTCTTTTTGTATGTATTACAAATTATGCAGAATGTCATCGTCCAATTACTTGGCCGAACGGAGTTTTCAATCCGCCATACAATACAGGTAAATAAATTAATTAAATTGTTCTCGTGACTTTTGACTTATTTGAAACACACACACACACACATATAATAATACATACGGTGCAAACAACGCACAACACACAGCGTTAATCATCTTAGTATGAGTTCTTATTATTACTATTATTAATTATTTTATTTTATCTAGCTAGTACTATATATTTTTTATTCTTTGAAATAACCGTTCTTCGTCCGTTTTAACACTTTAAGCTTTAGTTAGTACTTTACGAGTTTCTTTTAGTTGTTTTCGCTTTGCTCCTTTCTCTTCCCTTTTAGTTCTTTTTGCGAGAAAAAGGTTTGAGATCTATAAGAATGGTTAGTAAGAAGACGAGTAAACAAGTAGGTATGTGGTGAGGTGCGATTTTGTTGAAACTGAACACTTGGTATTTTCACTATGAGAAAAAGAAAAGAGGAAGAGCAAAAAGCATTTTTTTGCGAGTTTTTTTAAATAGCGAAGAAGAAACGTCTATATAATTAATTCTGTTTCTTTTGCGCTTCTCTTCAAAAAATGCTTTTATTAATAACCTATGCCGCTTGATTTTCCCATCGAATACTTAGTTTACTGCGCCACACTCGTGTTCGTCATCACCATCAACCAATTTCTAGTTACTAAGATAAATTGTAATATTATTAATTTTCATACATCCGCACAACAGCACATTTGCTCTTTCAATCCACTCGTAGGTACATTCTCTATCATCAACTAATTATTAACAGCATAAACAATAATAAATTAAAAAAAAAAGGGGGGAAGAAAATCAGGTAAAAGAGAGGGAAGGAGCAGAGCGTTCACAGACAGATTTTTGCTGTGTGATGATGAATGGAAAGTGGGATTGGGATCAACGAACCGTGTATAATATCAAAAGCAATAGGGTTCGGACCATTCGTTTTTTCGCAGTCCGAATTTTTTCATTTTATTTTTGCCGTATTAACTGATATATTTGATTGATATCGAAATAATTGATTGATTTACACGGGATAAAAAAAACTCACGAACAAACGGAGTTTTGTTGAAAAAAAAAAGTGTATCATTTATTTCATTTATTTGTCAGGACTTGTCACAGATCAAGTTTTTTTATGCTGTGACCTATTATAAGATATAAAATAACACTATTATTTATAATCATCATAATAATAATAGTAGTAGTATTTATTAGGTACACAAAAAAACTACGCAAAATCGGCTTTTTATATGTAAATAATATGCATAGGCAAGCACAACAATCATCTTTTTGTTGTTGGTTTGAATGGCTGTGTATATATTTATATATAATTTTTATTGTAAAGTACAGTAAGTATTTTTGTGGTGTTGGTTGACGAACTTTTGCTCTTTTATTACCATTATTGCTACAATAATAAAAATTACCAATCACATTCACCAATTCGCTCATGCTCAAAATTATATAAATACCACCCAGCGTCTAGCAACAACATTTATAATTTTTGTTGTTGGATAGTATAATAATAATAATAATAATAATAAAAAATAATAGTTAATTTTTACCTGTTTGCTACTATTTTATTTGATATCTGATTGTTACTACTATTGCTTTATGGTCTCGTTCCTCTTATAATAAATTTCATAATATTGAAACTAACTCATATACGTCATCGTCATCGACCAATCAATCAAACAAACGTTTCAAATTGGGTAAGACCGTACAGTACATACGTCACAAAAACTTGTTTCTCGTGGGCTCCTTCATCAATCATCCAATCCATTCATCCATCCATCCATCCATCCGTAATCAATACTCGCTGACAAATACATATATCACACGTGTGACCTATATATAATTATAAATAGTCCTATCAAGTGAATATTTTTTCCCCTTTATAAAGTTCAAGTGGAATTGCTCTTCGCGCCGCAGCTCCCCTCAAGGAATTATTCAACAACACGACTCATAACGAAGGGAATCTAAACTCTTTAGTGAGGATTAGTTTCTCTTTACTTTATCAATCTTTTATTTCACACACTTTTAACGACTGTCAATCCAATAATTATTATTATTATTAATAGCTCTACAAGTAATTTCTACCACACCTCATCCATACACATACGCACGCGCGCGCGCACACAAAAGAGCTTAAAACGTCCATTTCATACATTTTTTGCCCTACTCTGTCAAAATGAGTCATATTATGCTTCCAACTGGCGGTGTATACGCCCATTCAGCACAATCCTCACAACACCAACAACCAGTTGCTATCCCCGGCACACCCGGTAGTCTTTCGTCGCTCACATATAACACTAACGGTGTTGTATTGGATGACGGAATAAATAGTATAGAAGAAGAAAACATACAATCACCATCACCGCAGAATGTGGCCGGTATTATACCAACTCTACAGTAAGTTGAAGAGAAAAGGGATTCGATGTTTTATTAAACATTGTCATCTAATAATTTCTTTCGATTCTCATCCTCCTCTCTTTCATCATTATCACCATCGTCTCTTATTACGTAATCGCAAACTAATCCTCCAGAAATATTGTCGCTACGGTCAATCTTGAATGTAAACTAGACCTGAAAACCATAGCTCTCCACGCAAGAAATGCAGAATATAATCCTAAGGTATTACCGCATTGCTATGCGTTAATCAAAAAAAAATAAACATTAGCATAGACAACTGTGTGGTGCACGCTCCAAATGTTATGAAACACACAACTATACACATATATACACATCATATAATATATATACACATCATATAATATATATACACTATATATATTATATATTAAAACAAATAGCGATTCGCTGCTGTAATCATGCGTATCCGTGATCCAAAGACTACGGCGTTGATCTTTGCTTCTGGCAAGATGGTCGTCACCGGTGCAAAGTCCGAAGATGATTCGAAACTTGCTAGCCGGAAGTACGCGCGTATTATTCAGAAACTCGGATTCAGCGCAAAGTTTGCTGACTTTAAGATTCAAAATATTGTCGGTTCTTGCGATGTGAAGTTCCCTATTCGGTTGGAAGGATTAGCTTACTCGCATGGTCATTTCAGTAGTGTAAGTGTTATTTATAAACTATTTGGCTATTTGTTTGATTGATTGATACGAGTCTGTTAATTGATCTGATATTATTCTATTAACAGTATGAACCTGAATTGTTCCCTGGCTTGATTTACCGTATGGTGAAACCAAAGATCGTGTTGTTGATTTTTGTGTCTGGCAAGATTGTGCTGACTGGTGCAAAGGTATGTTGCTATGCGCGTGCGCACACACGCACTTTCGCTTATGATGAACACGCACGTGAATGAATCCTTTTACGAATTTCGCAATTTTTTTAATAATCGATAGGTCCGCGAGGAAATTTATCAAGCTTTTGAGGCGATTTACCCCGTGTTGACTGAATTTCGCAAACCTTGAGAAAAAATGGCCCGCGCAAACCACGATTACCCTCCTACATTTAGACATACATATATACATAAATACATACACTTTATATATACTGGCTTTATATATCAGATGATGTTTTATCGATGCACACACACAGGTTCACTTATCACTTTGTGCTTATAGAAGAATGAGGAATAATAACGCAACAAGAAAATTGCTATTAATTTTTCTCTTTCTCTCTATTGGATCCATCGTCCTTGTGATCATCAACATCATCAGCATCGTCGGATTATCCATCATCGATCATCATCAATACTATTTTGCTGCTTTTGGGCCGGTTTTCTTTGCATTTTTTTTTTCATTTATACCAAAATTAATTTTCTCTTTTTCGGATGAAACCATTTTTTAACATGAACATTTGCACCTTTTAAATTTTTTTTCTTTTTTTTTCTTTTCTTCCTTGGTCTCATTTATCTATTAAATAGTGAAAAGACATCAAAAAATTATATATACACACACACACATATACATACTTTTTTTAATTATGCACTTAATATATACATATAACGCTACCAGTTGTAGTAGTATTAATCGCAGCTATAAGATATAGCAATCGAAGCAGCATCTAAAAAGTGTTTATTACACCACACACATTTCTCACCTTAAACACACATCTTCTATTCTCTTTTTTCCAAATCATTATTAAAAAAATGGATTTGTGTAATATATATTTTTCTTGCATATATTTCCCAAATTTCTTTAAAAAATGTACAGATTTTTTTTCTTTTATTTTTTTTCTATTTGACGAGACGAACACCAAGAAGCACGCGCACGACGCCACTGTTACGATCAGTTACTTAATTTTTTGCTTGTTTGATTGTTACTACAAACCAAACAAATCAGTCGATCAATCAATCAATCAAATAATAAAGCAATCTGGATCGTTCAATGAATGTGTCGTGGTTGTCCGTCGTATATGGTGATGGTCTCTTTCAAAAAATTATGTATAATTCTGGCAAAAAAATTTATATCTTCTTATTATTGAACACAATACACACACTCGCACACACACACACACACACACACATTTCATTTCACCCTCAATAAAAAAACATCACAAAAATTCTATCCCGTTATTATTATCACACTGGTTTTTATTATTTTTCTAAAAATCAGAAATAAAAAGTTATCGAAAAGAAAATTGTGTCGTGTAAATCAAACAAGTTTTTTTTTTACCTTGGTTGGTTAATCGCTGAACAAATAAAATGTTTGCTGCTTCGCTATTACTATTCTAACAATAATGCATAATAAATCGATGATAATAAACATTTGCCTATCTCATTAGTCGTACGAGTCATAAGTGTAAGGTTCGTAATATGTGTGATAAAGACTACTTGACTATTTAGAAAAAATGAATGAAGAAAAGCTCGATGATGGTAAAGATAATGTGTCTAGAGAAACCGATCACTATCAATATATGAGACGAGCATTAGATCTTGTAAGTGAAATGAATTGGATTACTATTAAAATAACTTATTGGTTATTCAACATAAAAATAAATCAAAATTCAGGCTCATGAAGCATACGAAAGTCATGAAGTACCAGTTGGCTGTGTATTTGTTCATAATAATGAAATAATTGGTTTCGGTCGTAATAAAACAAACGAGGCACTTAATGTACGCGTGAGTGATTTTTCATTCGTGCATCGGTCATCTATTTCAGTATCTGATTTTATAAACAAATTTGATTAGGGAACACGCCACGCGGAATTCGAGGCAATTGACACGATCTTATCTTCCGGCAAGTACACGAGCGATGTGTTCAAAGAGTGTTCTTTGTATGTTACCGTGGAACCTTGTGTTATGTGTGCATATGCGTTAAGACAACTGGGTGAGATAAATTTACGACCACCATATCAAATAAGCAGTTTTTTTTGATATCTCAACAACAAACGATTCGGTATTTAATTTTCAGGCATTCAACAAGTATATTATGGATGTGCAAATGAACGATTTGGTGGAACTGGATCTGTGTTTAATATTCATGAAGAGTAAGTATGCTATTTTTTATATTTGATTTCTTAATGCTGAATAATGATGTATTTTTAACATACATTTAGCCCAATACTTTTACTTCACCCTCAATATCCCTCGATAGGAGGATATTATAGAGAGGAGGCAATAATGTTACTAAGAAAGTTTTACGTACGAGAAAATGATAATGGTAATTATAACAGATATTTACCAACTACCACAGCAAATAATTAATCACAAGAAATTTATCCTAATTCCAGCTCCTGAACCCAAAAGAAAGCATCAACGAGTCTTAAAAACGACAATCAAGCCACCAAAGTAAAATACACAAGACTAATTGTCCAGGTAGATCATGTTCGTTAGTAAAATAAAATAAAGGTTCGGAATGAATTTTTAGTCATTTGGGTAACAAAATGATAAGATTTTTTAGTGTCTTAAAAATTTCACAAAAAATGAATGGATCGTAAATTAGCTTTAACGGAAAAAACTTTCTTTGCATCAATTAGATGCTTGATTTTAATATTAAAACTTCATTGCAATGGAAATGTAGCAAAGAACATGTGTGGGAAAACACATGTGCAATCTAGAGGAAAGTGTTTATAGTTTCTTGAAATAATAAAATATTAATTTGGAAACAAAATGATGTTTTTTCTATCTTTGCAAGTATCCATCAATATTCAAAATTCTAAACTTGATATTTATTGTTTATAATACAATTTAGCTTATAATTAAAGTCAAAAAATGTATTAACTGAAAAATTCTAATTATTATTCATGTTTTTTTTAGTTTTGATAAAATATCTATTTTTTTTTTCTTTAACCATTTTAGTATTTCCTTGATAAATTATTTCAAAAGCATTTTTTTAAGAAAAGTTCAATTTCTAATTTTTTTTGAATTCATATAAAACATAAGTAAGGTTGTTATCACTCAAACAATTGTACAATTATTTGTACAAAATCAATTTTTTCACAATTTTTACCATATCCAATAAAATCAAAGTTACTTTCATTCTTATCAACAACTCTTGTTTCAAAGTTTTGTGAAAGTTCTCAAAGAGCCGAAATAATAATGATCTTTCTATCTCAAAGCAAATAAATGATCCTGTTGAAAGGCTTTGAAGTTGGTGCATTTGAACCGAGGAAAAAAGCGAAAGAGTGAAAGTGAAAAGAGCGAGGTCAAATGATTTTTCTTAGTGAGACGATTGTTATGCAAGGTCTTTTTTTTTGTTTTGCGGTTTCGAGTTATCTGCTCTGCTCATGTACATATGCTATTGATGAAAATTTGTTATACATAGCGATAATGAATTGTCCTCAGTAGAAACTACTTTGGCCTGACTCAATTAATTGCGTCACTTGCGATACTTTTGACAACGTGTAGAGATTTTAATTATGCTTCATCATATCAAAAGTTCATTATATCAATTTTGTCAATGTATACTATCCTTGAAGAAAGACATTACCCATACTCTTAAGGCAATCATTTCTTTCACACAATAATGATGACCCCAGGAATTTAATCCATTCAATTGTTTATCGAAGTTTAGATACAAAATAAACTTTTAACTAGTCTATGAACTGCCAGCAGCTGCCACCTGTTTTTTCAACGCCGACACTCGTGTTTGATAATTTTCAGTGAGCACATGTTTCTTATGAAGTAATGATAACAAGAATTTAACTCGATCTTGAACTTCGGATGGCACATTTCCTCCGCCAAATATCCACTTGCCATCCTGCTTTACAAGTAATTGTCCTAAAGATGCAAGCTCTGATTCGTATTTATGTATTTTTGCTGTTTCGAATGATAACAGGTATTCATATGTTTGTAGTTCCATAGTATCGGCAAATACTTTATCAGACGCGATTTGTTCGAATGCAGCTTGGTATAATGGTTTTCCGGGACGAATCAAGTTGGGACGACCTGCTCAGTACAAAAATCTGTATTTAATAAAGGTTTTAAATTGTATGACACGAAAAATAATATTACCATTTATCTGAGTTATTGTGATTAGTTCGGCTTGTTCCATTGCTTTTAATGGTGTATCGTCTTTATTGAATATCGGCGAGAATTTCATTGTATTATAAGAGACCTTGAAAATAAGTTTATTAATTTTGGATTTCAAATAAAAAAGAAAGGTCGTCTTCATATATCAATAAACGTCAACGCCCAAATACTTAGAAAAAAGACTTACAGTTTCTCCACGTGCAAGACTTTTCATTATTATCCAGAACTGTATTCCTTTCCATGGAATAGACTTTGCGTCTTCTGCATCATCGCCAAAAGCGTACTTATGTATTTCGACAATTGATTTCGCGATAAGGTCATTCAAAGCCTCTGCGTTAAAATAAAAATCATTATGTAATTTTCTTAATCCTATTTGAATTGAGAATACATATATATATATATACACATACCAGTGGGCATTTGACCTCCTCGGATTTTGCTAATAAATATTTCTAAATCTGTCAAGCGACCTCCAAGTGTCCTTACTGATTCCTCAATTTTCTCAATGTTGGCGGCGTCACCAATATGTCTTTTTACAAGGTTTATAGCTCTGTCCGGAGGAGCGTCAGACAAGACAACATAATTAAAAGTTTTTGTTGGAAGCACTAATAATATTACAAAAAATTAAATAAATAAATCAAACAATATAAGACTTTCCATTATTAGAAAAATTATAAATACCTTTACTAAGCGGTTTAATAGCTCCAATATTAGAAGTCACGAAAATCACATGCGCAACACGATTTTCCACCAATAAAACAGCCAATTTGGCCAAATGATCCCATAAATCATGTTTTTCCTTGTCTTTCGTCATGTAGCTATCAATAACCACAACAGGTATCTCATCAGGATCAAATTCTTCGACAATTGGGGATACGTGTAATCCTTTGTTTTTTTCTTTGGGCCGAGGTTTCTTGGCTATTGATTCTGGAGCAATATCATGTAACGCTATCGCTAGCTCATCTAGAATTTTCTTTATTTCGGTATCGGTTGTTGATGTAAATCCTATTTAGATTTATATTAATTAATTTGAATTTTTTGAGAGAGCAAGTCATATATGGCGGTGTATTTACCTGCTTTTTGACCTAATGTTATAGTTGCTAATGAATCGATAATGTTGGACATCGCAACGAGGAAAGCAAAAACTGGAAAATATCCAACCTGTTTCGCCAGTTTCAGAACAACTTCATTTTCATCCCGCGAATTAAGAATATCATCGCATTTTATCACCACTTTGGTCCTAATATTACAATTTAGTTCAATGAATTTCATATGATAATAAATAAGATATGCAATATATCAACAACTTACTTTTTATTCTCAATTACCCGATTAATAAATGCAGTTTTGCCACTACCACGAGGCCCCAACAAAACAATAAAAGTTTCTTTTAAAGTATCAAAAAAAATCATTTTTGATATATAAAATTTGCACAGTTAAACAATCAAATTAATAACCCACCAGGCGGTTCTTTTAACCATATTTGTAACTTCATTTCTTCCTCTTGCCGTTCCGACCACGAATCTGCTAATGCGCCCTCCTCTTCTTCGGCCTTTCTTTTGGTCCATAACCGATCAATAGTTTCCCGACGAAGCCATTGATATAGAGGATACTCTTGAAGGTTGAACCGCTGTGTCGCTTTGGAAACAATAAAGAATTTGCGGATGGGGTCAAATCTACAGCGTTGATATTTCAAGTAATTCTTAGCTTTATTGCAATATAAAAATAAGAATCAGATAAACCAGATTCGAAACTTACATTATGTATGTGATACCGGCAATCAATGCTGCAATAAGCGGTATCTGAAAAATTGCATGTTAAAAAAAATCATTCCAAAAGTTGGTAAGGACAATTTAGCCAATAATTCTTACCGCAATTCTCGGATGCTTAGCCATCCAATCAGTGAATAAATTTGTTTTCTAAGATGAAAATATTTATCAGCAATAATCTTGATAATGATTGACGGAGTGTTAGACAAAAAAAACTATCATTTGTCAATCTAAGACAATTTACTCACTATCGGTCTATCATACAAAATACTTAATCTTGTACCGTCCACCACTTTTCCGTGAACACAGTTCTTGGCGCTGGTTGCTGCGCGCATCACATTATACTGTATTGTCGCATATCGGGGTAAGTCTTTGACCGAGGGAGGAAGTACATTTATATCTCGTATACGTCCATATGGACGAAAAATATTATATAAAGATTCCTAGATCGAATACGAGGGATAGAGAATAAGACGACTTTATTTAAAGATTAAATCGCAACATTTATTGAATTACAATGAGAAACTAATTCATAATGGTAGTCGTTTGACTTACAGTAGTGACATCCGGTCCTTGAAATTCTACACGTAATCGACTAATAAGAAATAAGTTGTTTTTTTAGTAATTGATATATTTTCAATATTTATTATAAAGGTTTTGAATGTTACTTTCCAACCTTGCGGGATATCTACTGGCCAAATCTTCAATAAATGGCTCTCCCTATATAAAATCCACCGATTGCAAATTGAATATTCATTCGATTCAGAACTAAAGTCAACATCCACTTATATTAACGCACCTTAACCAAAAAAGCGCGAGCTTCACTTATACTAAACCATGGAACATGATGCTTATTTTCTAAATGTCGTTCTACATGTTCCCTAATATCCTCCAATGCCTGTGTTTTCCAAGCAGGATCAGTCTTAAACGAAAAATTGACAAACATCCCGCCTTCTCTCCGTCTATTTTCATTATAACAGCAAAAAAGATCAAACAAACACCACGTCCATCATAGATTAGATTAAAGATCCACAATAGTCGACCAAAATCCGTCAATAATTTATTTATCTATAACCTTGGCTCAACTCCAGTCACTTTAAAATCATAAGGCAAGTCTTTTTCAGGCGGAAGCCACTTTTTCCCAGACTTGACCTTTTCTTCTAACCCCTCTTTGCTTGGCCTCACTATATAATACCGAAGATCAAAAAAGCCCACTTTAACAGGATACACATTATCAAAGAATAAGCGGGCGTGGTGGGTCGTAAGAGACTGATTATGGCAGTTTTTAATAAAGGAAGAAAATTGGAAAATTTATTTTACAGGGTTTGGGATTGTTGCTCAAACTCTAATAAGATACTGAAATATATGCCATACAGAGGTTGCGGTATTATATTTTGGTCCAACTTCTGTTGTTGTTGCATAAAAACGACGAGAACGCGGAAATATTTGCTCTTGGTTTTTTAGAATTCGCGTTTCTTGTACGAGATTTTGCGTAATTCTTCTTTTGACATAACAATTAAAGTATAAGTCTGCAGTTGTTGATACTTGACGGCGATAACGTAGATTTATATCGTTGTGAAAACAGGTTAACGGTGTATGAAGAGTAGATACTCTTCGCATAACCTGAAACATATTTCGAATTTTTTCTTGAATCAATCAAGATCTACATAACACAATTTTAAAATTTTATTTCTCTAGTCTTGAAATGGCACACGACACCACAAATCGCTGTGTACCAATCCCACTTCGCCTAGAAGTCACAAAGTCACAACCCATCAAAAACGAAGAAGCGCTAGCCAGTATATCAAGCTCCCTAAGAAACAAGTACCTAAGTCCTGGTACACTCAATACATTACAAACTATATACGACGGTCTCCAGGAAGTTATTCAAAACACAGATAAGAAACCAAATTCTGAAAAAGTGACAGTAATAGCCTCGTCTTCAAAACGCGGGATAGAGCCATCATCCTTACCATCAAAAGAAAAAAAGGCTGGCGAAAAAGTGACGGTAATAGCATCGTCTTCAAAACGTGGGATAGAACGAGCAGCAGCAGCAGCAGCAAAAGGAAAAAAGAGAAAAAAAAGCGACAGCTAAAGTTAAAAGCTAAGAAAAAGATTGATTGGTTTGATTGAGATAATTAGACACGCACAGTTTCAGAATAATATATAATAAAGCAAGGTTTTTATTGTAATAATTTCCAAATAATTAACTAGTTGATTTTATTGCCATAGAATTACGGATAAATAAGGGGATGATTCTTTATATTTAAAAGATGATCTATTAAATAAATATAGTGGACATACACCGAATACTTGGTGATATTATATATGTCTCTCTTAAGCGTAATAAGATGGTGAAATCAACATATCGGAAAGAAGCGACAGTTGATCTTCAGTGAATTCTTTCGTATCCTCATGCCACGAATCCTGATGGGTTCTTCGGAAATTAGCGAACGTCTTTTTGACTGTAGTCTATAAAAATATTATTGAATATTAATTAGCAAATATTTGTCTACTATTACTAATTACTAATCATTATATTTAAGGTAAATAGAAAGTAGAACAAACCTGTATGGGCACAGGATCCGATATACATTTTGCAAGTTGTACCAAAACTTCCGGCATCCATTTTGGCACCTCGTAGGGAAACGCGTCAATTAAACATGAAAGGCCAAGTGCAGCCGCGTGGCGTTTCACAAGGGCTTCTTGAAATCCGGGAGGTTTTGCGGTACGTGGCGCTTGGGCTGTACGTTTTCTTGGTGGTATTTTTGTTTGTAAAAGTTCATTGAATCGCTCCTACAAAAGGAAAATAAGTTCATGTTTATATAGCAAATAAAAAGCAATAATATAAAGTATAACCAACTTTTAACGCTGCAATGGCGTTTCGTTGAGAACACCGAATGAGACCAGAGAGTGTTTCAGATGCCATTTGACGCACCTAAGAAATTAAAAAAAAAGATTAATCTAACAAGAAAAAATAAAAAAACCCAGCAAAACATACTTCAATTTGGGTGTCCATCAACATGTCAGATACTGTATTCATGATTCGTAACATTTCTTCAGGAGTCAACATAAACAAATGCTTAAAGTAGAACACCTGTAACACTGGCAAAGCCTTGACTTTTATATGCCAACTCGGAGATTCCATCAATATTTCTATGATTTTATTGATCATGACTAGTACCATCTCAGGCGGATATGTAAATGAAGCGATCATTCCGAGGACGTGCGTGGCCACTGATTGAAGATCTTGGTCGTCGTTTACATCTTGCATATGGAATATTTCCACGAGCAATGGAATAATGAAGGAGTATGTACCGGTAGCCTGCCAACTTGATAAAGAATCATAGAACCATGCAAGAACTAATTGATATAATATAAAGTAGCATTATGAGAAATTTGTTGAAAAAAAGAGCAGAAAAATTTTCGATAATAAACCTGTTTTGCCGGCATTACTATACTCCGAAGACCCAATAGCAGTAGGTTTTTTCTCCGCTCGCCAAACAGCCAATGCATCCACAAGTTCTTTCATCATTCCTTGATACCTTTCCGGCAAGCTAGTAGGGATAAGACCCACACCACCCGGCAAATTACGATTCGTTTCCAGTAGTATTTGGACATCCGGTGCCGACGGATGCCACTGTATCTGAAACAATATATTAAGATTTGCAGCAAGCACATCTCGAACTTGTTTATACGGGTGCCGAATATTAGCAAAATAGTCTTGTAGTAGTGTTTGTGATTTCGGTATGATTTGCCAAGAGTAACAGCTTATAAGTGTGTTTATAAAAAATAATTTTCTTGCTTCATCGAAAGATTTATTTGAACTGGGATTAATATTCGATCGTAATACTAGATCTACTAGGCGAAATAGGCGTCGTGGATCATGGTTTCGCTAAATAGAGAAATGGTATTGATTTGAGTATAGTGTTAAGGACGAAATTCTTAGATAAATTACTTACGAAACAATAGCTCAAAAATCTCTCCCAGTATGTTAATGATTCCGGAGTAATCGCATCAAATGTTTTTTCTAGTAACGGTATCAGCCATTCCCACATTTTTCTAGAACTACTTAATTTCCAGTGTTTGCTACCTCTGACAATCCCAGCCAATATTTCAGCTGCTGCACGCTGTCGATGTTTCTCTTCTGGATCTTCACACATTTCCTCGATTTCGGGCTTCACAATATCCAAGAATTGATCTTCAAACATTTGGAAAATACTCTTAAATAGATGTCCATTTAGCACCGAGAAGTTGTCTTCGCGATCTCTTGATGATTCTTGGGATAGATACTTTTTAAATTCAGTCCAGAATTTTTGATCAGAGAATATCTCGAGAAACTTCTTGTAAGCTCCTTCAGATGATGGCTCAAATTTAGGGAAATCAATTGAATCGAGTCGCGGAATGTAGGCATCGTATTTGTCTGGCCATGCGTACCATCCTATATTCATCTTGTCATGTAGAAACCTATTTTTTCTGAAAATTAATTTTTTCTTTTTTTTTTCGCAAATTCAAATCAGAATAACTAAGAAAAAAAATACAAACACATTTTCAAGATTGTTTTCATCGATTGGTAAAAGTCTGGTTTGAAGATACTGTTCAGTATAATCCGGAGGAAGAGGTTTCGGAAGTTCGATGGTCCTCTTTAATGGATTTTGTTCTTTGTTTAGACTTATAAGCTCAAAATCACCGGGTGTATGTGCTCTTTGTTTAATATGAACCAGTATTCGTGTCGTGGTTGAGATTGAAATTTTTCGAAGATTCGGGTCCTCTGAAATTAAACTTTTCACGACGAAGTCCACTAGATCTGCAGTGGGCGCTACCTCGGGTCTCACCAACACGTCAAGAAACTTAACAGCCATATCTTTAAATCGCCAATGCATTTTCCTATTCACCAATCCCAATAATTGGTCTAACTAAAATAATGTAATCAAAAAATATAATAATTAAATCAAAGAATTTAGAAAGCTATTCCATAGCACCATGTTTATCGTCATCATGATTGAAATTATTGTGTTCACCAGATAATAGTACTGATTTTTTTGGAATGTCATACGCTTCTCGATTGTAGTCTTTAATTTAGTGTATTTGTTTTCGTCGAGTGTCATTGAATGAATAGTCAGCGCATCATTTATTGCATCAAGCAGCCCATCACTAGATATCATTTTGAACATAGTATTGCTGTAGTTTGTGAGGTAGTCGTAAAAGACTTTTTTGATCAATTCCTGTACGGATGGCTATATGATAATCAACAAAGAAAAAGAGTAAAACTTAAATTATGCTTTTATACTTTAAATTAATTAGAATAATACTATATTATATATCAAGAATATCAAGAACTCGCCTTATCCACATGATGTGCATCACAAATCCGTAAGATGAACGTTGGGACAAAGTTCCAGTCTTTAAGACATGGATGCATCAAAGTACGTGAGTTTAATAAATAGAGAGCACCTTTTATTATTTCTGGATGCGCCATTTGCTCTTTTTCTTGTTTCCTTTTCTTTTCTGGTTGTTTCTCTTCTGGTTTCTCTACTGGTTTCTCTTCTGATTTCTCCTTCTCTAAAAACCGAGGTATTGTTTGTGAGAAATAGATAATAAATAAATGCGAGCACATTTTCAAAATCAATAACAATTAGTTGTATTTATTGTACCAATAGGCAGCAAACCATCCAGTAACATTGGAATAATCAACGGTTTAGCTCCAATAAAGCAACGTGATGCACTCGCTAGGTAACCCTGAGCTATTCTGATAATTGAAAAAGCATAAATATTCCGAATCTTCGGATTTCGAATAACAATGGATTTAGACATAAAAGACTCACTTTCTTATTTCCGAATAAGAGCTAAAGGATAGTTGAACCAAATCCTCAAATAAGTCATCGTGTAATCGAGTACGAACTCTAAAGAATGTATTTTGCTTGAGACGACATAAATGTTGTTGATAGGCACGTTTTACTAAGAATAATAATAGTAATGAAAATGATGATTTAATTTGTTGATAAAATAACATTATCAACAAAATATACACGTACCTAACAAATATCTAGGATACTTTTTATCTCTATGAGAAGTCTTCAACATTCCCTTGGCATATTGATACCCTCGTTTGCTTCCCTCGTATTTTCCTTTTTCTACCCCACGATCCGTCAGATAAGTTTTGGTCATCTATGAGATAAAAATTTAGTTTAAATATACCGCTGAAGGCTAAAGGAACCACTGTTATTAATGTTGATTTATAAATACTTTGAGAAGAATTTTTATGCTTTCCAAATCATCTTCTCGTTTAATTCGGAAATGAGTGACAAGCTCATGAATAAATTCTCCAAGATTCTTTCGGAGCTCACGAACATGATGTCTACGTGGATCCATAGGATCAGTGAAGCAATATCCAGCTGGTAAAATATTATTTATGTTACCATGAACAGACTCGCTATCTTCATCTCTACATTTTAATCAAAAAACCACCATTAGAGCGATATATTACTAGCATAAGCTCACTATAAAATCCTCGTACTCACTTATGTTTAGAAGGTTCAATATCCCCATCATCTTCTACGAGTGTCGTTGTTCCTTGTAAACAATTGCGAATCATAGTCAAATGACGACAGAATTCAGGAGTACTAGCTTTATCATTGCCAGCTGTACTTTTTTTACCATTGCCAGTTGTACTTTTTTTATCATTGCCAGTTGTACTGTTTTTATCATTGCCAGTTGTACTGTTTTTATCATTACCAGTTGCAATCAAATCTCGGACACTTTGTACTGCAGGTTTATAGAAAGTATCGAGCAATTCCAAAGCAAAATCAAGTTCGGCATCCGTCGGTACATGCCAATTCACTTTAACATTGTCCTTGTCCCCTGGTTCCATCCAATATTTATGATGTTCTTTCTTGTATTCTATATTTGTATAGATAAGAAGTTGATCATTAAACTAAAAAAATAATAAGATACAACAATTCGATCATATCGTAGCCAAAAACTTTTACCATCCGAATTCCAGCGCTCTTCATCCACATTTCGGCATTCTGTGGGGTATATTTGTGTCAAGGAAATCAAGAGCATTCTTATAAACTTCCCAGTCCAAACGTATGCTTTTCGTGACCGACATTTTTCGGCCATCTTTTTTCCCAATTCAATTAACTTGTCTTTATATTTCAAAGTCTCTGCACCAGTAAACATTACAACATGATACAAGATACACTGATACCAGTGCAATGTGTTGTCACTTGGTGGGAAATATGATGCGCTTGCGGTGGGAAAGGAGGCAGCATCACTTTCAAGCTCTTCTAAAATCTTGTCATAGCATAATGGGATGAATGTTTCCAAGCCTTTTTTGCGATTGGGACTTGTAAGTGTGGCACATAGGAAACCTGCGAGAACGAAAGAATTGTTAAAGATAATTTTTTAATGAATAAAAAATTAATTGGAAAATAATTATTTTTTACCCATCGGTTTGGTTGCATTTTGGATTATATGGGAGGACGCGAATTCGCTTACTTGCTTTAAGACAAGGGTATGTAATTTATCGGATAATTGAAAACCTACTACTTCACACGCATGCTGTTGAAGTAAATTTCTTATTGGTTTTCTCGTATGTATATAAGCGAACATATTGGGTATTATAAATATGATAAGTAAAAAAAAAATTTACCAGTAAAACAGTAACCAATCCTGTCTCCATATTATGGACTTTGATCTTTCTATTGTCTTGCTTAGGAAGATATTCGAACTAGATTCATTTAAGGAGAGTGGAGAAAAAAAAACCATGAAAGCAATGATATATTACCATAAAAAAAAATAAACTTTTCAATGAACAAAAATACCTACGATAACAAAAACACGTTCATAAAACTTTGTGGCCCAGTCTACAAATTCAGCAGTACTAGCTTTACAAAGTGCATCTTCTTCTGCTCCATCAATCTCCATTCCGTCATCGTGCAGATCATCAAACTCTATACCAGACCAGCGAAATCCGTTCCCATTCGCCGCGCCTTCTGTTAAATCGACCAAAGGAACGCCCATAACTGCATGAGTTATAAATATAAGCGATGATATTGTTTTAATGGGATCGTTCATGTCGATTCCTGGAATTACGAGATTTAGTAGAGGTGCAAGGTGTTTGCCGCCAGCTGGATAATGAACACGTGAAAATAGCGGTATGGCGAGAAGAGAAAGCGCGGAAATGGAGGATGTTGTGCGATGGGTCTTTTTTATTTATTTTGGTCGTTTCATTAGTTTCTGAACTTTTCAGCTTTGCTAAACAATTCACTTAATTACCTCAGTCAAAGTTTCCAGTGATGGATAGACGCGTTCTAGTAAACTTGGAAATATCAAAGTAGGCTCTAACCCTACATACATATCATGCAGAGTTTAATTATAAGAGAAGCTTGGTTATAGTTTTTAAACAAGCACACAATAGTAATAGATAATTCGTACAAGCTAAATACTTCAAAGCTGCATGACTAGCCCCAATAGACAATGCGTCTTTGCCAAACATTGACAGAAAAGTGACATTTCTTAATATCAGAACAAACTCGTGTCTTATTTCTGTAGTTAGTCGACGATACGACGGCGTTGTACATTCAGGCTTTTGTTCTAGTAAAAACAAAGATACACCACGCATGAAAAAAATGAGATTTTTACCATCACGTCAATAATAAATTAATAAATAAAACAAATAAGTTACCATCTCTCCATCTCTTTAAAAATTCATATCCTAGAAATTGTAAAAAGCGTACAATAGAAAATGTCCATCTTCCAAAATTACTCGGATGATAATAAGATTCTGTCGCTTGAATCAAATTCGCCAAGTGGTTAAGAGACGATTCTTTGCTTGGATCATCGGGTTGTGGGAACATTGTAAAAACAATAAACTTTGCCATCATTTTAAATTTATCCTTTCAATTGTATAATTAATTATGCAAATATTAAATTAGATATAAATTCAAATTTTTTCCGTAAGGAGAAATCGAACATAGAAAAAAAATAACATCATATTTACCCCCTTTTTCCTTAAAAGCATAGCACTTCCCGCTCGCATATCCACTTTTGAAGCCCACCCAACAATCGGTGTTCCTCTCCCGCTTCCAGAATTCGCGCTTCCAACCGGTATATCCATCATCTTCGAGCCAGTAGCAAAAACAGTTCTCACTTGATCTTTAGTAAACACACCAATCATATTCGGATCATTCAAGTCCATCATGACATTATCCTCAGCAACACGTGCCACAAGATCCAGAAATTCCGTCTGATATATCAAAGATCCCGGTATCAAATACCAAAGCGAAAAAATAGTTGATAACCATTTTGTTGCTAAATATTCACCATCTGCTGATGGACGGGTGGGCAAAAAATGAACAAGATAAGCTTGCACCACAAATGCGTCGCCTAGAGAGTTGGCATTGTATATTGGGAGTATCTTTTTCAGAATTTCTTCAGAGGTTTCAGGTGGGAAAAACCTATGTTTGGAAAATGTTATGGTGGATGCTAATAATCAGGCCAGAATAAAATAGATTTTTTGAGCGTGAGAATTACCTTTGAGCATAGTCCACCAATCGTACAATTGATTTGATTTGTTTGCTTGTTTCAGATCCGAAAGGTTAAGTTTAATAAATTATGAGTAACGAAAATTGAATATTGTATTTCATTGGAATTGAGTAGAAAATTTGCATTCATAATAAAAAAATAATTGACAAGTTGACAAAATGGATACGATTCACTGATTAGCGTTTTCTGTCGATTCTTTGGAAAAAAAGTACGATCTATAATCTCAAACAATGGCTTCCAAGGTAAAGTCAAGTCTTCAGGACCGATCTTTTCTTTTTTTCTGTACCAAATAAGATTAAAATTTAAAAACAACAGTATAATGCGAAAAATTTAGAAAACAAAGAACATTCTTACTTGAGTAGACGCATACAAATGCTAGCGTATACCTCTCCACGTGAAGGATCAATACCCGATGCCGTTGAAAGTTCAAACATAATTCGAGCCAAAACGACACGAGTTTCTCTCGTCAGCGGATATTGAAGGTCAAGATATCTGATTTTTGAAAAAAAGAAGGTTCATGTAAAAAAAATCAATGAAGCATTGACAATATGAACGTTAATGCGAATATTCTTGCAAAACGACAGTAGCATTTATAAAAATGCAACACAAGAACCGAGGTAATGCGAAAAACATACCCATTTAGTTGCTTAACCCAATGCATGCAACCCGGTCCCCAATCTTGAGCTTTTGCAGTGAGACATAAATTTTCCACTATTCTTTGTAAAAAGACTTCAGGCTCGCCTTCAAAAGTCGAAACGTAAGGTAAATCTTCCGTGTACATTTTCTTCGTGTTTTTCACACTATACTACACTCGTAGAAATTCGTTCAACATATATTTTAATTTTGATGATGACGTTGTCGATTTCTAATTACGTATTCATGACAGAAGTGTAACTTTAACAATAATACGAGTGCATCTACGTAACCCTAACCCGATTAAATACCCTAGCCACGACAAAAAAAGTGTCGGGTCATGTGATATTTGTTTTTTGTCTTCTTATTTTCTTGTGTCGGATTTGTTTTGCCGAGTTGATCAAAAATTTGTTATATTCCTATTGGTTGCGCATTCTTATTGGTTGGCTTGGTTTATCGTCACATGACCCAACACTTTTTTTTGTCGTGGCTAGGGTATTTTACCCGATCTGGTTATAATAAATAAGAATGCATATATTTTGATCAATTCGACAAAACAAAACCGAGAAATGTCTGGAACATTAATAAAAAATTGTCGGGAAGAAAATTATATATATATAACCCAGATCACCATTCCTAACCATAATCCTAATCCTAAGCTTAAAACCATTTTTAACATTAATTTTTATTATAGTAGAATTTTTCGAAAATACACAATACTATTGGTTATTTTTGTTATTACCAAAACCAGATAGTGAATTATGATACAATCCGAATTAATTAAGCAAACTCGAATTAATATCACCATATCACATGACTTATAAACATACAATTTATTTAGCCAGAAAAGATATTTGTTTATATCAATCAGCAGATATGTTCCTTCAAAAGATGTACTACTGTATGTTCATGTGATTTTCAATATATTGTTATCATTTTAATATAACTTTAGGTTCTGTTATGAGAGTACATGTGATAGAGTCAGGTGGGAGAGTTGATGTATTAAATAACTTTAAGTTGAAAGAGTTTACTAAGTTATCTAAAGATAGGTAACGTATATTTGTTTTGTTGATCAGCTAGAATGAGACCAGAAAGATTCAAAGGTAATTGTGTATCTTTTATAATTTAATTTATAATAAGTCAAATATTTCTTTTAAATTTGATTTATAAACAAGTAAGATGTAATTTTAATATACTCCAATGATATCATGACTCCAATTTTTTATAATTAATAAATTAATTACTTTAATTACTTTATA
>CAJVPL010000533.1:0-24194 GCA_910591945.1 Ambispora gerdemannii
TTGCTAATATTTATAATTCATTCTCTTTACTTAAGTTTAATCGTCCCTCTCCCAACATCATATGCTTATAGTGATTCCCAGTGAACCCACTATCCAGAATCGCTGTAACACTAGTCTTTCTTCATTATTTCCTGCTCCTTTACAAGATCTTAATGACAAAGATCTTTTGTTATGGTTAAAAAGCCAATATAATATAGTTCATCAAAGATACCAAACAAAACTTCAACAGTCTACTAAGCATCCTATTACAAGAAAATGTCTTTCTAATATTTTAATTGCACTTATTACAAATATTTTAGAACAAAGTGTCAAAAGACTTAAAGTAAATATTTATTTTTATTGTTTTAAATATTATAAGTATCTAATATTTGTTTTTTATTATTTAAATAGAAATTTCTTTGAAATTTATGGAAAATTAGTAAATATCATTTAAAACAAAGTATTAACAAAATTCCACAAAATATTCAATATACATGATTTAATGAAGCAGCTATAAAGTTTAAAGAATTTTCTCATATAGAATCTAATTGAATATATCATAAAGCACTTTGTCAATCTATAAATAATAGAGGTAAGTTATCAAAAATAAAATTATTTTACTATTAAAGAAGTTTATCATTTATTATTTTATTATAGTGGATTATAAAATCAATTGTGAAAAAAAAATTATGCAAGAACTCGATGAGCTTTTCAAACAGAACTTGAAGGTCGAATACTCAAATCTAAACAAAATAGAAAGGAACAAGAAGTTTTTAATCAGATTTCAAGTCATAATGAAGAAGAAATGATTTTGGATAATAATAATGAATTTCAAAGTGATTATGAAAAAATTGATAATGAAGATCAAGAGTTTACTGATGATAATTTTAATATGGAAAAAAATATATATAATACAAGAATAGGTATATATTTTAGTTTATTTTATAATATATTTTATACTTAAAATATATTATTTCTAAGATATGTTATTAGAAATACCATCCAGATCAAATTTATCTTATAAGTTCAGAAAAAATAATAAAAAAACTTTGAAATAAATATTATCATTTTTCAATTTTAATAAATTTGTTATTAATCTTATATTATTAATATGGTGATTACTTTATTTCTAGTACGCTACCAACTGTACCTTTGGCACTGATCGAAAAAAAAAGAAAACCTTATAATTACGTCTCACAAGCAAAAGAAATCACGAAATCAGAAACTTAAAGATCATGTAATCTCTAGTGATGAAGAAATTCGTCAAATTGATACAGTCAAGCCCAAATTGAAAAGATCTCGTAATGATACTATCTTACAAACATCTGTTTCCAGCTCATCACAGATCAACGTTGGGTATTTGCTTCGTAAGTAAAAGAAGATCTTGATATTTTATTTGAATAAGTGCTAATAATTTTATATTTTCTAATAGGATCTGGCAAGGAAACAACTTTGCAAGAACTTTCTGAAGCTAGAAGCATGAATAATCTGAATTATTTGATCAAATCAAATGCATCTCGTGGCAAAAGCAGCAAGAATCGTGTCAAAAGCAACTTAAGAAAGACGAGCAGTGGCCAATCGTAGAAGGCATAGAGTAGACTAGTTATTCAGTGTAGTATAAGTAATCTGTATTGAGAGATGTGAATGCAATTGTGATTGTATCTGGTCCGGAATTTTACATAAATAGAATTAACCTTATATAGAATGGATCTGGTATGCGCCTGAAATTTATACATGTATATACATGCTATATATATCTGGAAAATATAAGTAATCTTAAATCCTATATGATTATTCCGTATGCATTTGTACGGAAAATGCGTCCATCTGCATACTGAATTAATTCATGACATATTGCTAAGAAATTGCTTACGCATCACATAAAATACCTGATGCATTTTTCCCGTAGGGTAAATGAAGTGATAAGTGGTTGAATGAATTTATGAACCACTACCATCTCAGCGTTCAGAGTTGTACTATAGTTTTGCAAAAATTACCAAGCGAGTTAGAGTCAACACAATATCAGTTTTTAAGTTTTGTGTTATATCAACGCATTCAATATAATTATCCCTTGGCACTAATTGGAAATATAGATAAAACATCACTTATCTTTGATGTTCCTAATAATACAACTATTGAAGAAACTGGAGCAAGCACTGTTAGCATTCGGATAACAGGACATGAAAATCCAATTTTACCATTGTATTAACATGTATGGCTGATGACAAAAGTTACCTCTAGTATTGATTTTTAAATTGGTCAATGTTACACACCAAAAGTTTCCTGCTGGAGTGATCAATCGAGAAGGTATATAAATAATGACGAAATGATTTGGTAGATCGAAAATGTGTGGAGTCAACGTGCCTGTTAAACATCGATTCAATGAAAAAAATACAAACATGGCCATAATTCTGGATATATTGATCAGCAAACTTCAACCATTAGATGTATATATAAACAAATCATTTAAATCAAAGGTAAGGTTAAATATTTTTGTATTATTTATTCGATGTACATGTATTAACTTACATATTTATTTATTATAGTATCACCAATTATAGTATCACCAATTATATAATAATTGGATGGCAGAAGAAACAAAAAAATTGACACCTTCTGGTCGCATACAACGTCCAAGTTACAGTATTGTTGCTGAATGGGTAAAAATTGCATGGGACCAAGTTGATACTTATCTTATTAAGCGTTCGTTCAAATGTTGTGGCATCTCTAATGCCCGTGATGGAACTGAAGATAATTGTATTTTTGATTATGGTTGGGTTGAACAACCTCAAAGGTTTGCTCAAAATTCTATACGTAATTGAAAATGAAGATGATAATTCAGGAAACGAAGATAATAATTTGGAAACTGATTTGGGAAACGAAGATATTAATTCGGGTATCGATTTAACTCAAGATAATTTGTTGAAACAATTGAAGGTACATGTAATACATTATCACGAAGTCATCCAATTGATAGTTTGAAGATGAGTATTATAATATCAAAACAGTTGATTTTACAAATGTATGGAATTAGACTTGGGTATATTGTTAGGAGGATACAAAGTTAAAATTTATGATGTATCCGGATATAATACATTTTACCAATATTAAAACCTATGAATTAGACCCGGTACAATTCATGGGGGTATGATGTTATTGGGGTATTCTAAACGGCAAATTACGGTAGTTTTTAAACGGTAAGTACATTAAATAATATAACGATAATGATAACATTATAATTGATGTAATTATTGTAGCATATGATTAGGAATTGTACTTGTTGACTCCAAACGACGTTTTCGGGTTGGGGAAGGAATTATAATTTGTTCTTCTATCATTGTTCTCATTACTTTCTACACAGTGAAACTCGAGTTCGGGAACATCTAACGCTAACACTAACACTAATTAAAAAGATCCTTTTATTTTTTCATTAATCTCTTTAATTCTTTGGTGTTGTTGTGAAACAGAAATCAACGAGAATGGAGTTTCTTTCAAGAAGAGGGATGAAACATTTCCAATATCATGCTTGAAACTGGTGAGTGGAATTGAAGAAGAGGACGTAACTAAATAACATGCATAAAAGGAAAATATTGATTTTTATAACGTTTTGCGTACCCATATAACGAACACTCATGAACAGAGATATCAACGCTAACGTTAACGTTATACTAACGCTAATGTTAGATTAATAGTAAACGACGACTATGACAAATTGCTAGGATCAAGAAAATAACAAAATGACATTACTGCGTTTTTTGTTACTCTAAAAAAGAAAATTTAATTTAAGTATAAAATAGCTATTTTCTTCCAATAAAGTGCAGTATTTTTCTTTTGATATTTCCATATTTTGTTGGTGGTGTTTCGTTATGAATTTGTAAGGAACTCTCTTCCTCTTCATCTATCTCGTTGATTTCATCTTGAACCTGTAGTTTTTGTTGCAAGACACTCAGTATCTCTTCATCCTCTTTAATTTCATGTGGTATACTCAAATCGAAATCGCTTGGAACAAACAAACTGACATTCGTCAACCCTAAACATTTGATATAAACTTTAATTAATATGAAATGTTAATATGATTTATATTTCAAAATAGAAAATACCTGTCTCAGTCGGAATTGAAATTAGTTTTGTGGTAAAGATTCGACTGGTGTAAACTGCTTTTGAGTGGATTTGTTTTTTGTTCGTATTCGTAGGAATACTCTTTTTTAATTTCATCTCCTTATCAAGTTTATTCCATTTCTGCTTTTCTAGTTTAAAACACTCTTTAATTTCTTCGCGTGTCTTATTTTCTAAAGAGCTGAAGTACTGAAAATGCAAATTATTCGGTTTGCACTCATCCCCATGAAAGTGGATAGCGTTAATAAAGTTCCAAAGCTCCTCAACAGTTGGTCTGTTTTCTGGAATAGGATCCCAACATTTTTCAATAATAAACTTGAATAATTTAGGAACATGATTTGGTATCGTAGGTCGTACTCCATTATAGATGTCTAATACGAGATCTATATCATGACTTCGTTCACCGAATGGTCGTTCACCTGTGGCAACCTCGTACGCTATCATCCCGAAACTATAAATATCTGCAGCTTTAGTGTATGGTCTTCCATTTAGTACCTCTGGACTCATATAAGGAAGTACTCCGCAAATTTTTTGATCAGAATTTTCTGCTGGGCCGAAATCAACAATACAAAGAGTATACTTTATTATTATATTTCCAGGGTGAAAGTCACGATGCACAAATTTATCATTGTGAATTTTCATCAACCTTTTAATGATATCATTTAAATATCGTAATTTTTGGTCCCAAGTCAGTGCTTCGTAGTTGGAATTAATATATTTGCGTAGATCGCCATCTTTTGCATAATCCATCACTATCGAGTATTCATTTGTAGCTGGATTTTTAGTTATTCCATAATAATCAATAAAGCTAACATTGCACTTTAGAGCAGTCAGAATCTAATTTTGAAAAAGTTAATTGATTGAAAAACAAAATAGCAAGATGCTTACACTTACACTTGAAGGTGTTTATTTACCTCATTTATAAACTCGGGTGTAATTTGTTTTGAATCGTGTAATGATTTCAACACAACTTGACATTCTCCCCATCGTATAAATTTATTTTCTTTATGATCCCACTGTTTCAATTTTCCGTCCAACCAGGATGCTTTATAAATTGAAGCAAAACCACCTTTTGCAAGATATTCAACATTGGTAAATCTTTCAAAAGGGATCCATTCGAATACTTTATAGTCATCATTATTATTGCAATCATTTATTAGACTGTCGATATCTTTATTTCCACTAGACCATTCAACATAAATTCGTTTGTAATATAGAAAACATCCAATACATTCAACATTGTTTTGACATTCGGTACATTTACTACAATCATGAGTCTTCGAAGATTTAATTCCCATCTTTGAGTTGAATAGTGATGATGACAGTGATTTATGTCCCAAACGAAGATTTATATGTGGTGGAGTGGAAGTCGTCGTCGTTCAGATGTGTTTGTCAAACGATTGATGCATGAAGAAGAGTAAAAATACCCACCCCTCTATATATGGAAACTAAAACTTTTACCGTTACACTTTAGAATAAATACGTACGTACTATTCTATTTCGAGATCTTTTTAGGGATAACGATAAGCAGAAACGCCAAATTAATGAGTATACATGTATTAAATTCTGCAATATCGATAATGAAATTGTGGAACATTTCCAACACAAATGAATATCTTACAAACTTTGAAAGATCATTTTCCAAACTTTCATTCATGAACTTTGCATGAGTTTAGCCACAATGCCAAATTTTAACACAATAAATGCTAATAATTAAAAATGTTCATCAGGTTCCATTCTACATATCGATATTTGCAAATTTTCATAAAGTTTTGTGCAAAACGTAAAAATATTTGGAACTTATGTGAATTTACAAAGATTACGTAGTCAGATATATGGATCAGTGAAAACCTATAATTAATTTTGGGTATATACGTAGTTTTTTTTGCCATTTTGGAATCTGCAATTGTCCAAGTTAAATATATTTTTTAATATTTAATATGAAATAAAACTCCACCAGTGTGTAGATATACCTCTTCCTATTACAAGCTGAAAATATTATTTTAAATTAAAAGTGCAGTCAACCTCTTTATAATCACTCTCTATATAGTCACAAGTTCCATATAGTCGCATTTTCTCAAGAACTAACTTATTATCGTTATGAAACATCAGAAATTTGATCTCCATATAGTCATAACCTCTTTATAATCACAGTTTTTCACGTCCCGAGGGGGAGATCTGACTATATTTAGTACTAATTGAATTCAATTCAGAATTGACATGGTTTTTATTATTAATCGAGATCATGGGATGATGGATACTGAGCTGTTGTGTTGATATTCAAGAAAAGTAAAATAAAGAATTTCTGAAGTGCAAGCAAGTTGAATACTCGATAGTAATGGATGGCGAGTTACAAAATACTGTATATTAATTCTAACCATGAATAATTAATTGACTTTGGAAGAAATTAAGATATTTACTTGATATTCTCAATTGGCGGAGTAGAATTCGCAGAGAAATTTGTCATTGTTAATTTCATTCTGCAAATATATTATGCTTTCATTGTTTACTGGTCCAGCAGATCTAAAATTTACGTATATCAGTCCAGTAGCATTAAATTAATATTTATAGTTTGAAGGATGAGATTGTAACTTATGAACTGCCATTTGATAAACAAGTTATAATAGAGATCTCGTATTAGACATCTATAATGGAGTACGTCTACGATACCAAATAATGGTGTAAATTTATTATCGTTATTAAAGAATGCTTTAATAATTGTCCCAAAACTCCTTTTGCAAGTTATTTAAAAAATGCATAATCTTTCAATATTTTCATTTCCACTTGACAGATCAACTTTATGATATAGAAACCATCCATCACAATACTCATTTTTTTGACAATCATTATACTCACTGCAATATTAAGCATTGTGATCTAACGTTAAACATTCTAGACAGCAGTTATAGTGACAAAGAGCGTTGTGATCTGATCCGTTCAAGGATTGACTGCTCTGTAAAAAAAAATCAGGCAAAAATCCGGTTTTTTTAGTTTCAGGTATATATAGATATAAAATTTCCGGAAAAAAAAATGGGGACAGGTTTAATCCAGACAAAAAAAATACATCATTCGATTTGTCTAGTCTTGGCAAATCGAATGGCGATATTTTCATCCGGATTGAACCTGTGGATCACGAGATATCGCGTTCCAAAGTTACTGGATCAATTTTTTAATTTTTTTTGCTCAAAATTAAAATTAATGCATTATTTCCAAATACACCATCATTAAATTCATCTAGTTTTGGTGAATTTAATAGTAGTAATTTTTACAAAAATTGTCTGGTAATTTTTAAGATATCATGTTCAAAGTTGCTAAATTTTTTAAAACACTTGATCTGAGTTACAGTTCCGGCGGAAAGTAATGGTGGGACGTGTTTTTTGTAGATATTTCGGGGAGGATTTATCCAAAAGTCATAAAAATTTGTGTGAAGATTTTTAGGATGCTAGGAACAAGATTTGCTAAGGTCATAAATTATGTTAACATAGTAATATTTTGCGTTATTTGGTTTCAAAGTTGGCGAACTGGGGGCTACTTGGGGATACCCCCAATTAAGTAGATTAAAAACATTATTTTCAATAAGCAAGCATGAAAATATTTTTGTGAAAATATATTTGAAGATATAAAAAATATATTAGCAAATTTTAAAAAATTTTTAGTTCATACTTATTGGATAAATGACAGTCGAAAAAAAGGCTTAATTTGGATGATTTTCTTAATAAATTATAGTAAATGATAGTAAAATTATAATTTACTATGATTCATTAAGAAAATCATCAAACTGAAAATTTTTTAAAATTTGCAAATATATTTCTTATATCTTCAAATATATTTTCATAAAAATATTTCATGCTTGCTTATTTTTAATCTACTTAATGGGGATCCCCAATATAGCCCCCAGTTCGCCAACTTTGACACCAAATAATGCAAAATATTACTATGTTAACATACTTTATAATCTTAGCAAATCTTGTTCCTAACATCCTAAAAAATCTTCATAAAATTTTCATGACTTTTGGATAAATCCTTCCCAAAATATCTACAAAAAACACGTTCCACTATTACTTTCTGTCAGAACTATATGATATCTCATGTTTCATCTGGTCACTATTTCATTAAATCTCAATAAATATGTGATTTATTTTTATCAAATTTGGTTTATTGAGTCATAAATCTTGGGACATGATATTCTCTAATCAACAAATTCAATAATATTACCATTCGACTCATCTATCTTGATTAATTGAATGATATATTTTTTACCTGGATTGAATTAGTAAATTGTAAGATATCATGTTTTAAAGTTATCAGATAAAATTTTTTTATTTTCTGATTTTAATCTAGGAATTTTATAACTAAGCCTGTGGTTTTCTGTGACTAAAAAACTGTATTTTTGCCTAATTTTTTTTAATACTTAAACACTAAAATAAAATTAGCAATCTCTAAAAGAAATAAAGCATCAAATAGTAACAATACAAAAAAAAGACTGATATTTTGAAGCTATGCCAATTTACTACAAACAGCTTCTTTTTAATCACTCATTTCTGACTTATATAAATTTAAAAATATCATGTTTTCATATAAGTAATGACCAATGAGACATATAACAAGACTGTGAGCAACAAATTAAATAATGAGACACATAAATACAATTTTTTTGTTGAGATCATAGTTTTTTGTTTGGATACATGTTAAAGTATAACTCAATAAAAGAAATTTATCAAACTTGAAGAATACAATACATATTATAATTCATAATTATGATGCATCATATGGAGATTTGACTTCCAAAACAATCTAGATTTGGTTTGATAATTTTTGACTGGAGTTAAATTAGTTGTGGAATCAAATCCGTCCACAAGATTTTGCAGTAAGTCACTTAATTTTATCATAAAGTATCATTTAAAAGATTGATTATAGAGTTAGAATCAGGGTTAGGTTTAGAGGTTGAGTATGATTATATGTAATATTGCCGTCCTAACATTTTTTTATTAGAACTCCAAGTTATTCATTTTCTTTTGTGTCAGATTTGTTTATCCGAACTGATCAAAAAGAGTGTGACTTCCAGTGACCCAATTCGAGCAAAAATACCACCATTCATCAAGATGAACAGAATGGTTCGAATTGGACCGCTGGATATTGAAATTTTTTTCAAACATCGATTTTTGAAAATCAATTTTTTAGATAATTAATTACCATGTCAATAAAAGAATGGAATTATTTTTCCAATAAATTTGCTATAAATTGAATTATATATCTTTTCTTAACGTTAATACTGTATTTATTTTCGAATTTATTTACAGATTATAAGAGTCAAGTCGATGTATTTTCTAGAATTCTGCATAACAGTACATAATTGTTTGCCTGAATATATTTTAATTGTACCGTATTAGAAAACAGAAAAGCATCTTGGTTATACTTAAAAATGTAATTTACTTTGAAACATGTAATGATTTCGCATTCTTTATGTCGTCTAAATTATTTATTTTATGATCCCACTTGTGGGGGTCCGTCCAACCAGGTTGCTTTATAAATTGTTCAAAACCACCTTTTGCAAGATATTCAACATTGCTTCAAAAACATGTCTACAAATTTAAAATTTCCTAATCTTTAAAAATTCACCACCATTACTTTCGTCTCGGACTGTACTGTGAGATTATCAAGCATATTATTCTTTTCGGCCTTGTCATTCTAGTTAATCAGTCATTTATTTGTATACACTCATGTATATAATAGTAATCTTTAACAATTTAAACGAGCATTTTATTCAATGACTATTATTTTAAAGGAAGCTAAATCTAACATATAATCCATAGATATAATAATATTCAGCTATTATTTTATGAAATTTTGCTTAGCAATATCGTTCTAACAAAATAGTTACTCACTAGATCCAATAACATCTACCATTATTATCACCATTAGAATTGCCATTGAACTTTCCCCAATTATCATTACCATTATTATTTCCATTCCATTTCCCACAATTATAATTACCATTATTATTACCATTATAACTTCCCCAATTGTTGTCACCATTATTATTTCCATTCCATGATCCGCTATTAGAGTTACCGTTCCGGTTTCCGTTGAACCAACCAAAATTATCGTTCCCATTATTGTTTCCGTTGACAGAGCCTGTGTTATAGTTTCCATTGGCATTGCCGTTGTAACTTCCCACGTTTCCGTTACCGTTGTTGTTACCATTGTGGTCGCCTAAAGGGATTGGTGTCGCGGAGACGATCACAGTTTGGAAGAGCGTGATTAGTAGTTGAGAAAAAATTAAGAAGACGAGAGTTTTTGAGGTTTGATTCATATTTAAATTTTGAAAACTTGTAGGATTTCACAAAGTTAAGTTTAATAGAAGAATTTTGGTTTTGTTTGTTCAATGTTTGCACAAAAATGCGGAAGAAGTGAATTAATTTGATTATCTGTAGAATTATGAAGTAAAAAAGTGGTAGCGGCCATTTCTTGACCATCTATTTATATTTTCAAGAACAATTTTGGCAATCAAACAATCATCTATTATTTTATAAGATTATTATTATTTTGGCGTTTGTTCTTTTAATAATGTTCTTTTCTAACAAACAAAAAGACGATTTTTCATCGCATTATTTATCAATTGTGTGTTTGATATAAACCAATTCACTCTCAGCAAATAAGAAAATTATTTTTGAATTACTTAAACAAAGATATAGCGCAGTCAATTGATAATTGTTTAATAAACTCATTTAAAATTACCATTTGAATTTTTCTATTGATTAATTATCATTATACGGTTCCTCCGCGAGCGTTCTGCAATTGTCGCAAGATTAAAAATTGGTTGCCTCTTGATATAATGCAAAAACGCGTCTAAGTTCTTTGAAAATTCCTTTCCGCAGGCCGAAACCTTTTTCAGATCTATATAGATCTAACTAACCAATTTAAGATGAAGATGGGTTGCTTCATTGTGTTATATATTAATCATCACGATAATCAGTAAACTTCTACAATTGTCACGATAATTGTAGGAGTTACAACAATTGGTGAATTGTAACAATTACAACAAATGCCAAATTAATTATGGATAATGCTGCACAAAAGAATTTCAGCCCCTTTATAAATTGAATAAAAATGATCGGTCAAATTATCATCGGGTTATAAAGGTACAGAATCATACAGTGACAAATCTTCGAGTGCGATTACAATGGTGGACTAAATGGAAGTTTGCAGTTCTTAGATGGCAATACAATCTGCTTTCTTGCCTGTAACATTCTCAACACGATTACGGAAAACAAAGCCTTTTCCTCACCTGTCTAAGCAGTCGTGTGTAATTATTTTGGTTCACTGTAGCATATTCTCAAGAGTTTTAAGAACAATCGGAAAGATGCCACACAATATGCTGTCAAAGCCGAGGACTTTAACTTCCACCAGCGCTTCATTCTCGTCGACTTTGACATCTTTTGTGTTCTCTTTTTGGTGTGTGAACTGGATGGCCTTGACCGGCCAACAAAAGAAGACTTTAATGAAAACATTGAGAAGTGTTGAATGTAGTATTTCGGCTAGAGAAAGTGTTCACACAAATCGACGATTTGGTTTCAACATCATGACAGATGCTATAAGTATCAGTGTGAATCTGAAAAGCAGGGGACGTGATGAACTAGTGAAGGGCACAAAGCTCTGTTCAAGGTAGTGTATAAAAGGAAGAAGGGGAAGTCAGTTTCATGTAACATGAAGGAATGGTAGTCAATCACAGGCTTCACAAGGACATGGAAGAAACGGAAAACGTGGATCAAGAACGATGACAGTAAGTGTTTTCGCAGTTATTTGATTGACTGAAACATGTGGGTCATTCTGTAATTAGACATTCCTACAGTGCGGGACAGCATAAATCGACGCCTCTGAACGATATTATAACTAGTCATTCAATTTTCATTAAGCAAAAAAACTCTTTCAGCCAAAATGTTCGTTTGTTATAGTTACAATTCGACTAGAACAGTTTTTTCGTTTAATGAAAATTGAATGACTAGTTATAATATCGTTCAAGGGTGTCAGTTTATGCTGTATGCTTTTAACCAATAGGGTAATTTTTATTTGTATTTTTATAATGATGTCACAAAGTATGATTTTAGTACCCTAGCCAAGGTCGGTATCTGACCCTAACCCTTATCCGAAACTCTAATTAATATTATCACATCGGAATCGCCATGGCTAGGGTTAATGATACCTCTGAACCTCTCCAGAAATATTTCGTAAGAGTTTCAGCGGAATTTCGGTTACGACCGGTTTCAAAACTCGGCAGAGTTTTGGCGTTCTATTTACTAATAGTTTATTATAATTTCAGCAGAGTTTCAGTGGCTACTAAGGGATTTCGGCAAGCATCCTTAGCTAGGATACTAGTATGATCTCAACTCCTATCTAAAGTATCAAATGTTTATAATTTATAAAGTTCTCAACTAAAAAGTACATACGAAATTTAATCCGTGAAAATGATTAAAAAGGGCTTGAATCTACTTCTTAGTTGAGAAGTTATCCATTTTATAAAATACGCACGTTTGATGACTTTAGATTTTATGTACCATAAGGTTTTATTGGATAAAATTTAAATGACCTAGGTCATGAGTCATTAATTTGAGAAATGACCGGTCATTGTCGTTTGTCATTTGAGTCATTTCAGGTTATTTGAGTTGCCCAATTTCAAATTTACCTGATGTATATTCTCACTCACAATGATACCTTCTTGAGTTTTATGGCACCGTCTGCTGATGCTATCTAGGATGGAAGTCATACATCAATCATATTTGGGCTCAGTCACTGGCAAAATCTAAAATAATAGTAACCTATAATAGAGATTAAAGTTTTCAAGAATATGAACTGAGAGTTAAGGAAAGAGTAGACGAGTATTGTGTGTTCAAGATGTGATAACGGACTGTCATGATTCTGGCCGCTCAAAGTATGCGAGAACCACAAATTGCAAATTCTCGGGCTTTCTTTTTCACACTCTACCTTCTGGAATCGTAACATAAATGCTGAAATCCGCTACCTGTTCCTCCATATGTACTCCAACATGTCTGTCTACCGTAGAGCACTGCTTATATTACCCTCCCCTGTAAACAACTTTGCTATTTAATTTAATCTCGATTTTTAAATAAAACAATTATTTTTCTGCAACAATGAATAAACCAAGAGTCACAGTGTAACTCTTCAAAAACTCTTATCATTAAATCATTTGTTTTGAGTTTAAATTAAATGACTCCGTTCTACAGGGGATGGTATTACAGGGGCGGGTAATATAGGCAGGCTTTACTTATTTGTGCATGCAATACAAAACACCCTTATACATTTAAACAATTACAAGCTAGAGCGAGAACAAGACTATATACATGTATATATATCCATTTTTGGGTTTGTATTACATGCACAAATAAGCATACCCGTATCGTAAATTGAGACATTATCGGAATTAATTAAATGCATATTAATATTCATGTGCATATCGGTTCATACAATATAAATATCATCCTCTTTAAGACGATAAACTGCTTTTTTCAATCATACGTTAGCTTTTTGATATTTTTTTTGAGTTTAAAAAATTAACCTTTATTAGATTTAAACATATAATTATCGACAATAACGATAAATAGAATTGTTTCGACAAGTAAGAATAATTTTTTTTATGTTTAATACCTTGTTTGTATGCTGATATTAACGTTGACAATAATGCAATACAAAGATTCCGAAAACATTATTAGAAAATCGACGACTCAACTACTAAAAATGACTTTGACCAAATCTACAACGTTTGTGCTCTTTCTTATTGCCATCCTCGTAGTTTTTGTAGCAGCAACTCCATTGCCAAAGCCCGATCTCGAACAAAAAACTCCTTTCAAATTATTTCACAAACGAGATGGTAATGATGTATATACGCAAGAACGTAAATCTAAACTGTTTCCGTAACTAAAGCGAGCATATGAGAACATGAGTGTAATTGTGTCATATCTGGATTTATTCGTTTATAAACGGACACACAAGTTTGAGGATTGTGAAAGAACAAGTTTCTTTTTTTTTTGTTTACTATTCTTAGTATTTAGACGAAATTTTTCTTTTTATTAACATAACTATTTATTCTTTCGCTCTATATAAATTATCGAATATTTATGGGATTTTACAAATATACATTGATTCTATAATGTATCTCTAATAAATACATTTTACTTTCTATAATTTATCTCTAATAAATACATTTTACTTTCTCAATGTTAAGAAAAAAAACTTTCTGACGATCTGTCGAAAATTTCCAGAAGCATGTTTCTTTTTAATAAAAAGTACGAATTGGATTATACAACAAAGAAAAATATTATCGTTATTGTCATTTATTAATCCCGTATTTATTATAATTAATATTCGTAAAGAAATAGAAGAAATTTGCTGGTTCTATCAGTGATTTGTCTTGAATTGGAGTATTCATTGAATGGTAAAATAACAAAACATAGGAATTCCATTATCGTTAACGTAAACGTTAATAATTTGCTTGACCTCTATTAAATTTCACCTAACCAAATATATTAAACTTGAGACATTGTTATTCCAAAAACCTTTACTCATCTACACACATGCTCATCACACGCTTACTTTAGTTAATTATCGATTTAAATTCGGAATATGCTAATTAAACTCAAAATCCTATTGTTATGGGGACTGAAGCGACAAAATCTATCAGAGAGGTAATTGTAAGTACGTACATATTCTTTTTTTATACTGATTTGATTAACAAAAGAATTAAACAGATGAACATGTATATCTCTATAAATTATTGACTACATGTATTTACCAAACAATATCGATATGTATATCTAATTAACGTTAAGTTATGATCGTAAAACTTGCAATTTACTGTACGCTGCACCTTGAATTGGTCGTTTCTACCCTATACATGTACATGTATATCGATATTGTTGTCAAAAATGGTTAACGTTAATAATGTACATACGTATATAACGATAACGATAATAATATTGATGGTACGATGAGATCTAACTGGTTGAAAATTAATAAAGTAATGTGTACCGCACGAGATAAATTCGCACTGTGTTAAATATACTAATTCTAATTCTAATTCTTAAACAGTACATCCCATAAATAAGATACATGTATAATATTCAAACAAACAGTTTTGCACTATCGATATACATATAATATTCTCGAAAAAGTACATAATCATATACAATGAAAAAAATTATACGTAGATTAGATAAAACAAAATCATTATCTTAGCTCAGAAATGAAGTAAACTTTATCATTTGGTGCTGAATGCTAATAAAAAGTTTAAAAATTAGACTAATTAAGATATAGAATAACTCGCACCTTGAAAATTTATTTTTTCGGCAATGGCAAATTTTAAACTTACTAGCTCAGCAAATCTCTTCCATATTATCATTCTTAACGTTAAATGCTAATAGAAAGCTATATACATGTACATAGTTTCGAGATAATTATGGGTGGAATCTTGGCTGGTACTCGACTATTTGTTGCACGGAATCACGAGTTTAATTCGGTATAAAGGCGTGCTATCCATGTGATGCCCCACTGTCGCAACTTGAAGATCCTTTTTCCAAAGAAGATATTTTGTTAAGCACAACCATAGCAACAATAAAGTATAAAAGTGAATAAATTGTTTCAGAATTTAACGGAAAATTAAATAAAATTTTCTTGGTATTATGTTTTGAAAAATCAGATAAGCTTGGTGCAAATCGGGAAGTTTTCGAAAGTGTAAAACAACACATTAAATGTGCTGTTGTACAAACCCTATGCTGATTTACACTTTTAAAATTACGTAGTGTAAGCCAATACTACAAGCACATGTATAGAACAATATACGTACATGTATTTATATCAACTGGATTGTTTGATGCATATCATGTTGTTCCACACTAATTAAAATAATTAAAATTTGTATAACAACACATTTAATGTGTTGTTATACAAACCATATACATGTAGTAAATTATGAATATTGATTGTTTTTCTCTCTTAAATATGGGTGGTTGTTTTCAGTAATTCCATGCCATGTGTTGCACTGCGAGTGGAAAAATTTCGGAGATGATGCATATTAGTTCACGGATCTAAAATAACTGACAGTGAGTCATGCTACCAAAAATTCCAAGACAATCACATTTTAATTAATTCATTTTTCAAAATTAAAATAATTTATACATGTATAATAAAGAATTGCAAATCGCTTGGTAACAACTATTTGTCCTGATTCTTTGAAAATCTTTACCTCTCGTTCCATACGTTCTTTACTGATATACGATATATCCAAAGTAATCACTATAAGAAATTCCCTTGTAATTTTACATGTGTTTCCCCTGTAATCCGTTATAAATTACAGGTGGTTATGTTATACGTCGTTTCGGAATTCACGTCAATTCCGGATTGACGTACGTCGTTTCAAATTCGAAATTAACACGTAGCGATAGTGGTAGTGCGTTTTTCATTTACGTATTCAATAACGATAAAAATAGACCAATATCGTTAATGATACAAATTTCCGAAACTACGTATGCAAATCACATGCTGTAAAGTTATAAAAACAAAGTAGACCTAGCAACAAACTTTGTAAAAGCTTTGCAATTATTAATATTAATACTCAAAACTACAGCAAACAAATGGAATCAGACATGATAATCGAGCTGTTAATTTGAAGTGGGTAACTGCTGAACCTAAAGTATTTCCAAACCGTGAAAATAGAACAACCTCCAAACGAGTTGTGCAAAAGAAGTTGGAAGGAAATGTTGTTCAGGTTTGGGATTCCATTTCTCTTGCGGGCAGCACACTTAAAATTGCAGGAACTAATATTTCGACATGTTATAATAGAAAGCAAAATTATCGCTGGTGGATGGTATTGGATGTAATATGAAAATTACATTCCAATGAAGAATGAAAAGAAATAGAGCTTACTTCACTAAATTCAGAGTTTCATTTCTCGAAAGAATGAATCCACCAGGACGACCTCCAAAAGTTCGGGCCACGTGATAATTTTTTGATGATGTCAGCGATGATGACCAATTACATTGCAAGATCAACGCGTAACACAAAAAAATTTAAAAATAATAAAATAATCTTGATCCAGATCCAGACCCTAACCCTTTTCGCATCATTGACATCATCAAAGAATATCACGTGGCCCGCAAATGTGATGGTCACTGCGGATTCCGAAAGAATTCAAAAAGACAAAAAGAGCGAAAAAAATAAAAATAAAAAAAAAACGAAAGAAAAAAGAAAAGCAAAGGAAGAAGCATCATCAACATCAACATCCTTAAATACATTTTCTCCCATTTTCAGATCGAAAAACTATTGATTTATTAGTTTGATGACACATTTTATATTTTTATCTATAATAAATGTCATCATATACTATCTGAAAAATTCTGCACATAATGTTAATTAACAAAATATCATGTACAGGTTTTACAATGCCAAATCTATATTAACAAACTTATCGAATCTGGAGATTTGATGATTTGGCAAGTAACTTTGAAAAATAAATAATAGTTCAATATTATTTTTTCGATTTACTGTTATACTACTAGTATTTTTATTGATACCGAGATATTTACTTTTATTTTGACGTTGACGATTGTTACCAGAATTCATTCCTTTTTACCTACGTAATCTTTTTGATTTCAAGGCTTCCATTGCCTTTGTTTGTTTAACCCCAAGCAAGCAATGAAGGATTCACTAACGATTGAAGTTGTGCTTTTATTGATTTGATTTTTGCTTTAATTTTTTGGCATTGATGTTGTTGCCAACATCATTATCGTTTTTATTGTTGCTTCGTATATTATTGAAACTAAGTTATCAATCGTTAAAAAAAGAAATAAACATTAACCTAGATCTTGTGCTACTTTTTTTTAACCAATCATTACATTAACAAACATGTTCCTCCTGATCAATTTTGCGCGCTAAAGTTATTCTCTGCTTCATGGCTTTCACGATACTTTGATCGACTGGAAAATCGGACAGACCTTCATCTGAAACAATAAAAATAAAATTGTTTAGTAATAAGTCAGTGTTAGAACTTTACATGTCCAATTTTACAATATAATACAATTTCTTAAGGACTGCACAACATCAAGCTTATTCTTTCTCGTTGAACTCTTGCCGTTCGACCACTTCGATTACATATATCTATATATTTTATGAAAAAAAATTACTTATAAAATAGATATTCGATAAAAATGTTCCTTGGATACTTACATCACCAGAACATGTTCCACCACTAGCGATCATGACAGCTTCCGTGTTTTATTTGAATCTATCGCTATTGTTTTTTGTGTTATTATCATTAATATGAATAATAAGTTCAATTGATCTTCGAATCGTGTTGATATTATTGACGAATATGTGTTATACGGTAGCGTTCATAAGTATCCAAACGCCCCTAACTTTTTATAGCTCATGCGTATCATCCTAAAAATTTCTGAAAACAAAGAATAACACAAATGCTGTTCATTTACATCTTTTAAAGTTGGTATAATTTCTACATCGGGGGTGTTTTATGTTCATAAACTTTCACGCTCTAAATATAATGAAACAGTCACTTTAGGACGTAAGATCTTGATATTTAGTGATCGGATTTGAGCGAAAATACTATCATTTGACATCAAGATCTTACGTCTTAAAGTGACCGTTTTATTTTTGTTAACGTCAAAAAAATGAATTTGACATAATATCTCGACGTCTAGTGATCGGATTCGAACAAAATACTACCATTTGATTCGTCTCGACTAGACAAATCAAATGGCATTATTTTTGTTCGAATCCAATCACTGGATGTCAATGATTAGATTATTAGATATTGAGATATGTGTTTTGGAATTTGTGATGTAAAATTTTAATCAACATAAAACACCCGATATAGAAGTTCTACCAACTTTAAAAGGAGTAGATGATCAGCATTTATGTTATTCTTTATGATACGCATGATCTATAAAAAATTAGGTGCGTTCGGATACTTATGACCGCTACTGTAAATTAGTAGATGTAAACATCCTAATCTGATATGAATAAAGATATTTACTGATAAGATGCAAATGAATTTATTCGGGTCAGGATTGGTAAACTCGAGCCGTTCCATTAATTCCTCTAGAAGTAAATGTAATTTACTTATGACTCATGAAAAGACATTGCACTCACTCATCGTGAGCACGTGTTTTATTAACCTCGAATTTCTTTAAAGTGTTTTTGAAATACTTCTTTTTCTTCAAGTTCTCTTTTAGATTCTTGTCGTGTGTGGCAGAGAATATACGTGTTTGTTTTTTTTTTTTGAAGGATCTATCATTATTTATTATTTATTTATTGGAAGATTGTTGAAAATGCTTATTAACAGTCCAAACAGATACTTTTTCTTTCTTATTTATTTTTTGTTGATTCCAGTGGGTCCTTTACTTTCGTTATCTGACCAATCATTGGTATTTCTAAGAGTGATAAGTATTTAAATAACTCGGTTCACATTCTACGAAAAAAAAAACACGCAATGAAATTCTAGTAATTTGTGAAAATGTATCTTAAGGTTGACTTTTTTATAAACAGCTAATTATTCAATTCTTGGAAATGGCCAGACTCGAGCACACTCAAGTACAAAGAATTTTATGCGACAATTATTAATCAAACTAAATTGAATATTTAATTATAATTACAAACCTCTGAGACCACTTCCCATAATCGACCAGGAGTAGCAACAATTATATTCGAATGTCTATCCATTAGTTGTCGCTGCCATATCGCTGACAAGTGATGATCTATTAATATAAAAAATTTTCATGTATTCAAAACTAGGTAATTAATATTAATTCACTAACCGTCACCAAACTTTCCAATGCTCAATATATGATATCGCCAATTCTCTAGTCGGAGTAACAATTAACGCCCAAGTTCGTTTGTGCGTGTACCATCAACATCTCTCAACTTTTCTCCTCATTCATTAAATACTGTAGAATAGGAGGTCCAACTGCAAGTGTTTTACTGATCCAATTTTCCGCCGCCCCCAATTATCACGTCAATTAATCCATGGGGCAAAGTTTTCTTTTGAATAGGCGTGGGCTCGGAGAATTGAAGTGAATTTAAGGCGAGTATGATGTTTGAGCAGAGTCCAAAATCAATCCATGCTGATACTTTAAACTCTATTCAGTATACAGAATGGTGGTCAAATACATGAACAAATAGAATGTAGGAATCAATGAATATTTATTGTTACGTATATACCGAGATTAACATCATTTACAAGAGCATTTATTTTGTTTGATGACAGTATCAACATGACTTACTACTCTGATCTTTCCTTTCACTTTCATTTTCGCTCCCACATCATCTATTCCATCAAAATATCAATAGTCTCTCAAATATCACTATATCATCGATCTCCATAATTCATCGTTATGTAGTGGCAAAAAAATTTCCAGGTCCCGTGATCTCCGATCCCGATGCCGACCATCCAATATCCCCTTAAAATTATGAACCAATCAAATCGCAAATTAACGCGCAACGCAAAATTCAAAACAAATGCTTATTTTTGAAAAATAGCTTGTATCTTAAAAGCTTGCCTATGAAACTATCTTTTGTGCTTTAATAAAAATGTTCCTTGCAAAAGTTTACTATACTTCATACTCTCGTTTGCTATACAATAACCTAACACTAACCCTAACAGAAAGATATATTATATAAAATTGTGCTTTTGAATAACACCAAGTGGGTATAATAAAAAAAAAGATGATAGCCAAAAACGTAATTATTACAGAAAGATATATTATATAAATTGTGCATTGATGAGTTACTAAATGTGACTAGCAATTCAGTACTATGTGCCGCAATTCAAAAAATTGAATGTATTGTGCAAAGTAAATAGAGATAGCTATTTTAGCACTAGGTATCTCAGAGCTGGCAATCGAATAATCATATAAAGCAAAATATAGAATGCTATTTTGGCACATGTGCCTAATTTAAATATTGCTCTTATAATCCAGCAACAATACTACCTCAAGTGTATCAAGATTCATAAAATTTGGGTGGGGGCTATATGTTTTTTGTGTGTTAAAATTAATAGAACCCGATATTCATTTAGATAGAAATCATATGCCTTCTGTGTATCAAGTATCATAAATTATAATATTATATTTTATAGATTATGAAATTTATTTGAAATATTATAATTTAAGCTAAGTAATACTTATATTTAACAAATTTCTGATCAATCGGAAATGCTATAATATTCAGTTAATTTCGAATATCAAAATCAGAATATTGAGCAGGATTTAATAAATTATAATTTAACATAAATAATATTTTTCAGATTTAGAATAATATTAACAATTAAAAGAAAGCTGTCATATTTTATATATCTGTCGTGGAAAAGGTTTTCAACTCTGCTCAAAAAATTAAAACTCTAGAATTTAATAAATTATAATTCAAATATAAATCATATTTCTCTGAAAATAAATCAAATAATTTACCAGATAATAACTTTAATATATCAAAATATATTTGATTTTAATAATATTTTGATTTTAGCTTTAGCAAATTTTCTTATTATATTGATTTTTATTAAAGAAAATATCAACAAAATTAGTACTCTAGATATAAAAATAATATAAAAACAAAATTATTGAAAAACTAGTATTAAATATAATACCAAGACAAAATTATATAAAATATTTATAATTATAATAAAAATAATATTTTAATATTTTGTAAAAAAATAATTAGACAAAATTCAGTTTTTTAATATTAAAAACCAGAAATTTAATTATAAATTTCTGGATTAAAATCTAATTAAAAACTAAAAATAAAAAAACAAAAAATTTAATTAATAATTTGAAATATAATATCTTATAATTTACTAATTTAATTTAGATAAACTAAATCAGTTAATTTATTAAATTTTAATAAATCAAATAGTATAATATTATTCAAATTAAGTTAATAAATTACAAGATATTATATTTTAAAGTTAGATTATACAAAGTAAATTTTTCAGTTTTCATATTTCAATTAGATTATTAAATTAAAATTAAGAAATTTAAAAATTTTACTAATTACTATATTTTAAAAGTTCAAATTCAAACTGAACTTGATCAAATTTGAATGCAAATATTTTTAATTATAAATTGATAAATTGGTTTTAAATAAAATTATAAACTATAATTAAAATTATAAATCAATATGAAATAATTAATATTTATAATCAATATTTATAAATTATATAAATTTAAAAAATTTTTTTAATTATAATTTTTAATTTATTTTTTTTATATTAATATAAATTTTTATTTTTTAATAAAAAATACAAATTATAATTATAAATAAAATTTAAAGTTATAAATTTATATATAATAATTTATATTGATAATAAATATTTACAAAATTATATAATAATTATAATAAATATTTTAGTTATTTTTAAGTAAAGTTTGAATTTTTAATAAAAAATATAAAAATAATTTTAAGTGAAATTATAAGCTTAATTTTAACTACAAATTCACTTATATTAAAAAAATTTAAATTTAAAAAACAAAATCTAAATATTCTGATTAGAAAATATTTTAGCTTATATAAAAACCAAAAAATTTAGTTTGTATAATTTTATTTATTATTATCTTTAAAATAATCAATTAGTACAATTCACACAGAAAGTAATAGTAATCATGTTTTTTGTCGAAATTCATTAATATCTTAACAAGAATTATTCAAATATCGTAAATATTTGTTATTATATTCTTTAAAATGACGGAAACAAAATTTTCTAAGATCATAAAGCATGTTAACATAGTAAATTTTGCGAAATCATGTCAAAGATGATGGATCCAGGAGCTACCCTAGTTAAAGAACTATAAAAATTTATTTATAAATATTTTTTATAAGCAAGTATGAAAATAATTTTATAGAAATATATTTAAAGATATAGAAAATATATTTATAAGTTAAAAAAATTTTTAGTTGATATTTATTGAATAAATACCAGTTAAAAAAAGGCTTAATTTTGATAAATTTCATAATAAAATATAGTAAAATATAATAAAAATATTATTTTATTATAGATATTATGAAATTTATTAAAATTAAGCCTTTTTTTAACTAGTATATTCAATAAATGTTAACTAAATTTTTTTAAATTGCAAATATATTTTCTATATTTTAAATATATTTCTATAAAATTATTTTCATACTTGCTTATAAAAATATTTTTAAATAATTTTTTATAGTTTTTTAATTAGGGTAGCTCACAGATCTACCATCTTTGACATGTAATTCTGCAAAATATTACTATGATAATATGTTTTGTGACCTTAGAAAATTTTGTTTCCATTATTTAGCTAAATTTTAGCAATTTCTTATTAAGTTCTAGGTGAAAAACATGTTTATCATGTTGATTCTAATACAAAATTTTTTTATTTAATAAATTATCAATTTTTTTTCTTGCTTAAAACAATTAAAATATATTTTTATTTGTAAAAATAATTCAGTTTTAATCAAAATTTAATATTTTTATTCATTTAGTTATTTTATTTAGTGATTTATTTTAAAAAATTTTAATAATATATTTATTATTAGCTTTATTAAAATATTGTTATAGTTTATTTTGTTAGTTATATATTATTGAACAATTTTTATATTTATTTTTATTGGACATTTCATATAGTATATTTTATTGGACAATTTTTATATTTATTTTTATTGGTTAGTTATTTTTGGACCTATTGTTTACATGTACTATACATCAATGTGACAGATATATTAAACCTTCAATATTTTGAACTGTTAATCATTAGAGATATCGAACTGTTGATATTTTGAAGCATTGATCTTTAGAACTATAGAGATTTTGCTTGTTTAATATTATGGATATTTAGAGATCTTTGTAACAATCAATTTTATATATAAGTAACACTCCACTTGATAGCAAATAATTAACAAGATCATATCTTATATAAGTTATTTGTTAACAAGTTCTTAATAACGAATTCACTTATTATATATCTTATAATTACTCTTTGATTTTTAGTATAGTTTTGATTATAGACTTGGTATAGTCTATATAATATTGTTATTCTTGTATTATATACTTG
>CAJVPL010000534.1:0-24178 GCA_910591945.1 Ambispora gerdemannii
CTGTGGAAGAAGGATTTAACCGTTATTCTAGTCTGAGAGTTAACCCAGCACTTTTTCAATTTGACTCAGGAAAATGAGTTAATACCTCCGGAGGTGGCACCTGAGTTTATAGTCGAGCTAGTGATTTAAGAAAAGCGGTGGCTCTCTGTGGCCAGAGATGATTTACTAAAAGCGAGTTAGAAAAGTTTATTAGGGATAATATTGGGGAGAGTTTTTAAAAAAACAAACATATGACAACTTTACAAGAATATTTAGATAGTAAGTATAAGACTAAGGAGGAGAGGGAGAGAGTGAGGAAGATTAATATGTGAGAAACCCAAACCGAGAGAGAGAGAGAGAGAGAGAGAGCAAATTGGAGGGAGGAGAATTAGATTTAAGTGAGTATGTGGGATTAGAGGAAATAAATGTGTGGGGTTTTAATCTAACTAAAATCATTTTGGGAGAGATGCCGAATTTAAAGAAACTTTCTTGTTTCAGGAATGACTTAAACTCGGTCGACTTCTTAAACACTTTACTTAATCCTGAAAAGTTAGAATCATTAGAAATTTTCGACAACAAAATCCAACCCACTAATATCGAAATATTTAGTAAGTTTGTTAATTTAACTCATTTAAAAATAGGGACTGCGGAACTTGGTTTAATAACAGGCAAACGCAACCAATTCTATGGTTCCTTAAAATCTTACCAAAGCTTAACTAAATTAAAAAGTATTTGTATCGAAGCCACCGATGTCAATGAGGGCTTAGAATATTTACCGGAGAGTTTAGTAAAAGAAACCAAAGGAGGAGGAAAATATAGTTCTATTGAATGCTCCCCCAACGATACCAATGCTAGATGCTCCCAAATCCAAGACCAACTGCGACCTTTCAATTATGACTTAGAAGCCTGATGATTGGCTAATTTTGATAAAGTAATAATGGTTCGGGAAGAAAAATTACAAAACAAAGAACAACTAATCCAAGACCTCCAAACCAAAATTACTGAAACTCAGCAAGAACTAACCCAAACCAAAAAACAAGAAGCCGACAAAACCAAAAAAATTGAAAGATTAGAAACTAAATTAAAACTTTTAGAGGAAACTAAAACCAAATTAGAAAAAGAACTAGCCGAAACTAAACAACTTCACCACAACCAATTAGCCGAAATAGTTAAAACTATCTTTCCCAGTAGTGTTAATCTTACTGATATTAGTTTTACTGATTTGAAAAACCAAGCAGAAAAAGTTGTTAAAGAAAAAGTCAACTATGAGAAAGAAACTAAGGAATTAAAAACCACTCTCACCCAAGAACAGGCCAAAACCCAACTCTTAACCCAAAAAACCCAGGAACTGCAAACCGAGCTAACTCAGCAAAAAGCCACTAATCAGCAAACTAGCACTAACTTACAAAACCAACTAAAAGTTAAAGAAAAAGAATTACAAGAAATCCGAGATAAAACCACGCTTTCTACCGCGGCTTTGCGGTCAGAAATTACTTCTTTACAAGAACAATTACAGCAAAGCCAGGAAAAGAACAAGCAGTTAAGCACTTACCAAGAACAAATTAAGAAACTTACAGTAGCTTTGGCAAAATCTCAGGAGCGATTAAACCTGGCTCAAAACCAAAAAGAACAATTAGCAAGAAATTTAAAGGAAATCACCAAAACTAATCAAGGACTTCAAACCAAAGTTATTAATTTAGAAGTTCAAATAAAATCTAAGGAAGAACTAATCCAAGAAATAACCAAAAAAAACCAAGCATTAGCCAACGCTTTATCTAAGCAGGAAATTTCCCTAGAAAACAGGCAAAAAATAATTGCTGAATTAACTAACCAATTAGATTATAATAAAGAGTTAGTAAACACAGCCCAACTAGAAAAGGAAAGGTTAACTAATTCTTTTCAGCAATTAGAAGAAAAATTAAGCCAATTCCAGCAAAAAAGAAGTGAACAGGAAAAAGAAATTAACCAATTAAAACAAAAACCTTTAACTAGTAATGCCAAAATGCAAACCGAACCTGATTCGGAATTAGCCAAATGACAGAAAAAAGTCGAGTTTTGAAAAAAAGAGTATTATCAAGAAGTGAGGAAAAGAGAGAATATTACGACAGAACCTGAGCTTACTCCTAGTGGGCAATTCTCGCTTAATCAGGAAAAGATAATTCTAGCTCTTTTAGCTCTGTTAGTAATTTATTGGGTGATTTTGAGAAAAGATTAGATTTTAATTAATAATGTAGTTTCTTCATTCAGTATATATAAAATTAGAATATAGACAAACTGGAAAAGTTATTTCTCAGGTGATGATGCTTAAACCAAGAAAACAAAGTTCTTACTGGTTTTAATAAATCAGTAGAATTAACGGGGCTTAGGAAAAAAAACTTCTGTATAATTTTAATTCTTGCGAACAATTATAAAGAAAGAAATTAAAAAGGGCTAAATTATAAAAACACTTTATGGAATGGGAGAAGAATTAGGCTTAAACAATTTACTATCTACTTGAAAAAAAATTGCTGCTAAACATAATATTGCTTGAAAAAACTCCTTTCTTGGCTGAAATTTACCACCTAATATTACGGCCGACTTGGCTCTAACTTTGGCTTTGCCTATCGCACACCAAGCCAAAAAGAAGCCCCCAGAAGTCGCCCAAGAAATAATAAAAATAACTAATTGCTCTAATTTAGACTATAATATTACCGAGCAGGGTTATATTAATTTTCGTTTCCCTGCTACTTATTATCAACAATTTCTTACTAAAACGTTAGCCAAAGAAGGTCAGAATCTCCGCAGCAAAAGAAAAAGTATTCGGATAAATATTGAATATGTTTCGGCTAATCCCACCGGTTATCTCCATTTAGCCCATTTTCGTCATGCGGTTATTGGTAATGCTCTAGCTAATGTTTACCAATTTTGCGGCTACAAAATAACTCGCGAATATTATATTAACGACCGGGGCGGGCAAATTACTTCTTTAATTAATTCAGTTTATTTTTATTATCACCAATTACAAAATATTTCTCTGGCTAATTCCGCTAAAATAGAGTATGCTGGCCAAGCCAGTCAAGAAGTCGCCCAAAAATTAATAGAAAAATGGGGTAATAAATATATCTGCCAAGAACTAAATGAGGAAGAAATTAATGTTTGAAAGAAAGAGATTTTAGAACTGATTTTAACTAAAATCCGCCAAGATTTAGCCCGCTGCGGAATTAAGTTTGATATTTGGTTTTCCGAAACCAGTTTATACGAAAAAGGCAAGCATGAGAAATTACTCACGGAATTAAAAGCCAAGAATCTAATTTATTCTCAAGCAGGTGCTACTTTCTTCCGCACTAGTTTAGGAGGAGACGATAAAGATCGTGTAATTATTAAGCAAGACAGTGATTATACTTATTTTTTTTCGGACATTCTTTACCACTTGGATAAGTTAAAAAGAGCCGATAAGTTAATTAATATTTGGGGTGCTGACCATCATGGATTTATTGCCCGCTTAAAAAGTGCTTGTCAATTACTAAGTTATAAACCAGAAGATATTCAAATAATTTTAGTACAAATAGTTAATTTACTTACCAAAGAAGGTCGCACGGCAAGATTTTCCAAAAGAGCTGGTAATACTATTGAATTAGCCGCAGCCTTGAAATACGTGGATATGGACCAATTAAAGTTTTTTTTATGCGAAAAAGAACCAAGCCAGCCTATTTCTATTAATATTAAAGTGCTGAAAGAAAACCAAGAAAAAACCTGTCTTTATTATATCCAATACGCTCATGCTCGCTGCCACCAAATATTTCACAAAGCCCAAGAGAAAAATACAGCCCATATTAGTTCTAATATTAATTTATTATCAGGAGCCAAAGGAAGAAAAATACTTAATTTATTAATTCGTTTTTCTTTGGTCTTAGAAAACATTATTGAGGAGAACAAACCCCACCCTTTAATCCATTATTTATACGATTTAGCCCACGCCTGGCAAGTCTATTATCAAAATAATACCATTTTAGAGCCCGCTAACCCTGAATTAACTGCCCAAAAACTTTTATTAGTCAAAAATATTCAAATAATTTTAAAACTAGGTTTGGGATTAATGGGAATAGCCGCACCCAATCGCATGTAATGTTACTTCTTATTTTTCCGCAAGTAAAAATACAGGCTGCCAAAATGGGAAAGAATATCGCCTTGACAAGTTATTTGGGGAAATTGGTCCGCTAGTTCTTGGATTATTCTTTGACATTTTTCTCGGCCGAGGGCTTGCTGCGTCTTTTCTCTCCCTGTCATAACCAAGTTGACTTTTACTAAAAAATCTTTCTCTATTCATTGCTTAATTTGGCGCAATTTAACTTGTAAATCACTTTCGGCAATAGCAAAAGAAATCCGTATATCTTTATGGGCGCCTTCTTTAGTTTTCTTTTTTTTTTTATTAAGAGTAAAAAGATATTTTTGATAATTAACTAATTTACAAACTGGTGGGGTAGCGGCAGGAGCAACACAAAGAAGGTCTAAGTTAGACTTATGTGCCCGCGCTAATGCTTCTTGGCGGCTCACAATTTTCTTTTCCTCTTCTTCTATTAACAATACACGAGGGAAGCGAATATTTTCATTGACAAGATAAGAAGCATTTTCACTTTTTTTTTTTTTTGCTGAGCCATTGCTTTTAATTTCTTTTTTCGGCATTTTTTAATTAATTTTATATTTAGTGGAAAAGTTAGTTTGGTTCACTATATTACAATAATCTAAATTGCCGCAAAAAACGAATATCATTACCATAAAAGTGGCGAATATCTTCTACACCATATTTTATCATTAATAAGCGCTCTACTCCTAAACCAAAAGCCAAACCCGTAAACTTTTGACTGTCAAATCCGCAATTTTTTAGCACTTGGGGATGAATCAAACCTGCTCCTAATATTTCGACTCAGCCAGTTTTTTTACAAATATTACAACCTTGACCTCGACAGGGAATACATTGAGCGTCAACTTCTACACTCGGTTCAGTAAAAGGGAAATAAGAAGGACGAAAACGAATGGGGTGGTCAGCTCCAAACAATTCTTGCAAAACTAGTTCTAATGTGCCTTTCAAGTGAGAAAAAGAAATATCCCGACCAACTACAAAACCTTCAACTTGAGTAAATTGATGCGTGTGGGTCGCGTCGTCTTCATCGCGTCGATAAACCTTGCCGGCCGTGATAACTTTTAGTTCTTGATTGGGATTATTTTCCATAATTCTTATTTGCGTATTAGAAGTATGAGTGCGCAGCAAAAGATTAGTGTCTAAATAAAAATTATCATGCATATCTCGGGCAGGGTGCTCCGGCGGCATGTTTAACTTATTAAAATTATATTTCTCAGTTTCTATTTCAGAACTAGCGACCACTTGATAACCTAACGATAAAAAAATATCGTAAATTTTTTGAATAATTTGCGTTAGCGGGTGAAGATTACCCAGCGATATTTTTTTGCCTTCTAAATAAATATCCACTTTATCTTTTTTTAGTTCTTGCACTGATTTTTCTTCTATTTATTGTATTTTTTTGTTTTGATTAATTATAGTTTTAGTTTTATCAAATAGCCAAATCTTTAATAATTTTTTTAAAAAAAGAAAAGGTCTTATAAAACACCATCTTAGTTCCAGTCAGATTAAAAATATATTATGCTTGAACGAATAGAAGAAATAATAGTAGATTTAGGAACATTCTTGAAAAAATATATTTATCCTTTCGCTACTCCTTTTTTTGCCATTCTCAATTATGCCAAAATGAGAGAAGTATTATTAAAACATAATCATCCAAACTGGGCATTGTTCTGTCTCATTTTATCTGTGATTTATATCGTGTTCTCATTAGGTTTTGGTATATATTGATTAATCAACGGTTCATAGAAAAATTGTTCTTAATTAATAAATTAACAGACATTTGTCCCAATTGCTATAATCCTCCTAGCTAAAAATAAAAATTATAGTTAATTATGCTCTGTGCTAAATGTCATAAAAAAATCCCCCTAGGGGAAGAAGTCCAAAAAGGTAGTAGCACTTCACTGTGAAGTCGGAACCGAGGAATAGGCAGTGAAATAGTTTGTCGTCAATGTGCCAAAGAAGACCAAAAATGAAATAAAATAATGCTGTGAGTATTTATTGTGATAGTAGTAGTTTATTTGCTACTAATGTTGCTTTTTTGAAGACTGTGGATGATAATTGATAACCTTAAGGAAAAATAATGCTAAAAAACAATACCTTTTGATGGATAATTTACCAGTTCATAGAGCGAAGCAATCATGTTGAGATTTAGGGCTTACTACTATTGAAGAATTAGCAAAAAGTAAAGGTATAGAAATTATTTTCTTATCTTCCTATACACCTGAAATAAATCCAATAGAGAAAATGAACAATATTATTAAGCAACATGCCAGAGCAAAGCAAGCCAAAAATAAAGAAAAATTAGACTCTGTTATTGAAGAAAAGATAAAGATCTTTAAAGAAGAAGGAACAGTTAAGTATTTAGATAACTCAATAAAAGAATGTTTAGACAAGCTTGCTTCAGCAGACAAGATTGATGCTTCTAATCATAAATGTTGGATTGATACTAGTGATTGAGAAAGTTGAGAACCTAAAAAAGATCGCCCCTTTGCTAAAATGAAAAGAATTAATGTTAAAATAGATAATATGTGACAAGATTGAGAAATGGACAGTTTTTTTGCATAGTGTAGTAAATATATGGAGAAGATAGATATTGTTAATCAGAAAGGTGAGGTGGTAAATAACTTTCCTCTTAGTTCAACTATTTGGCAGATTCCTCTTTCCCCTTGAAACATTTCTCTCTCCCATCGCTATTACTTGGCTAAGCAACGACAAGGAACCAAAAAAGTTAAAACCAAAGGTGAAGTAACAGGAGGAGGGGATAAGCCTTGGCGGCAAAAAGGAACGGGACAGGCTCGACAAGGTTCAACTCGTAATCCCCAGTGGCGACACGGGGGGGTAGCTCATGGACCAACTGGGAGGGAAAACTATTCACTTAACATTAATAAAAAGTTGAAAAAAAAAGTTCTCCAATCTCTCTTGGGTGAAAAAATGCGTAATAAAGAGATAATCATTATTGATAAGATAGAATTAGAAAATTACAAAACCCAAGTAGCCGAAAACATGCTAAATAATTTACCCAGTAAGAAAAAAAAAGTTCTGATTATTTTGTCGCCCCACGAAAAAAAAAAGTCAGAAATAAATCAGGCTTTTTGCAATTTACCTTATATAAGCATTATTGATAGTCAAGCCATTAATGCTTATCACGTTTTAATTTCTCCCTCTCTTATTTTTACCCAGTCTGCCTTTTCCGAGGTAGAAAAAAGACTAGTTTAAAGAACTAGATTATACTAATTTTTAAATATAACTCCCACTCAAATTAATTATTAGTCTTTTTGAAAAAAGAAGAAAAAATATTAAAAATAAATTAAAAGGGAACTGTCGCCAAGTAGCTAAGGCCGCAGTCTGCAAAACTGCTATTCGTCGGTGCAAATCCGACCAGTTCCTCCAAGTAAAATCAATTTATGAATAGTGAATGGTCTGCTGCTAGAAAGATAAGGTATTTTTCTACTTTTAACTGTTGCTTTTATCCATTCTCTCTGCACAGCCTTAGCCGCTCACTTGGACTTGTTTCGCCGTTCTGAGTATTCTTTTGCTCGGGTCAGCAACATTAATATTGGCTGTGAATTTCGACTTGGTGGTGTATTTGAACTGCTTGATTAACAATAATTTTATAGTTTATAGTTTTATTGGTTAATAACCTCCTTATTTTTTTCCAGAAAATCCCGATTGGGATTTCAACTGCTTTCTTTACGTAAATTTTGTAGAATAGTTTCGGTCGTGCCAGTAATTTTTTTGGGTATTTTTACTTGTAACCAAGCGTAAAAATCCCCCCGCGTAGTTTTATTAATACCTAAATAGCAGCCTCGACCTCGTAAGGATAAATAGTCGCCATTTTGGGTTCCAGGGGGAACAAAGACTTTTTCTATCCCTTCCAACGTAATAACTTCCACCTGATTCCCCAAAATGGCATCGAGAAAAGAAATGGGCAGATTGACATGAATATCGTTGTCTTTCCGCTGGAAATAAGAATTTTCCTTAACTTTTATTTCCACATAAATGTCACCTCTGCTTCCTCCGTGTAACCCGTCGTTGCCTATGCCCTGATAGCGCAACTTTTGCTCGGGTTGAACACCCCGCGGAATACTTAACTCAATGATTTCTTTCAGAGCCAAAAACTTTTTCCCTAGACAATAGCCACACCTTTTTTTGATTATTTTCCCTTTACCTTGGCAACGTGAGCAAGTAATTTGGGTGCGGATGGCCCCCAACACGGTTTTTTGGATAGTATTGACTACTCCCCGCCCTTGGCAAGTTGGACATTCTCCAGTATCGCTGGGAGAATAAGCCCCCGTCTGTCGGCAAGCACTACACGCTTTTTCTAATTCCAAAGTTATTTTTTTCTTAGTTCCTAACACTGATTCTTTAAAAGTGAGAACCAAATTAATCAAGATATCGCTCCCCGGTTGTGGCGATGTTCTATCAGCGGAACGAGTTCGCTGGCGTGCATAATCAGTTTCACCGCCAAAAAAGGTGTCAAATATGTCCTTAAAAAAAGAGGAGTCCGGACCAAAGCCTTCGGTAGCATTAGGTCCTTGTCGAAAAGCCTCCTCACTCCCATATTGGTCGTAAGTGTGGCGTTTTTTGGGATTGCTTAACACCCCGTAAGCCTCATTTATTTCTTTCATTCGCTCATCGGCTTGTTTTCTTTCCTGCTCCGACTTGCCCGTTCAACGATCAGGATGCCATTTTAAGGCTAACTTACGATAAGCAGACTTGATTTCCGTTTCCGAAGCATTCTTGGCTACTCCCAATGTGTTATAATAATTCTTTTTAGCCATGAAAGGTGAGTTTAAGTCTTAAAAATAATAAAAAGTTGCCAATTATTTTTTGTCATCATCTTTTTTCTCGGGTTTGACATCTAAAACTTCTTCCTCACCACCTTCTTTTTTTTCTGCTTCTTTCGGCATTTTTTGGGCTAATTCGTTGGCTAGTTTCATCATTTCTTCCACTTTGTTTAACTGTTCTTTAACCGCTGGATAATCTTTTTTTTTCGTGGCTTCTTGTAAGGATTGATACATGGTCACAAAGCTTTTGAATCCTTCGTCATTCTCGTTAAAGTCTTTGTGTTTTTTGAAATCTTCTATTTGCTTTTCGAAAGTATGACAATAGGTTTGTGCACGATTAAGCAGTTCAGCATTACTTTTTAATTCTTCGTCCTTGGCTTTATTTTCCTCAGCCTCTCTCACCATTCTTTCGATTTCTTCCTTGCTGAGACCACTGCTGTCCCGAATAGTAATTTCTGACTCTTTATTAGTTTTCTTGTCCTTCGCCGAAACCTTGACTATGCCATTAGCATCAATGTCGAAAGTAACTTCAATTTGCGGAACCCCCCGTGGAGCTGGCTCAATGTTCGACAACTCAAAAGTGCCTAATACCTTATTATCTAACGCTCTTTGTCTTTCACCTTGGAGAACCCGAATATGGACACTCGGCTGATTATCTTCAGCAGTGGAGTAAATGCGGGTGGCCCGAGTAGGAATGGTAGTATTACGAGCAATTATTATATCATTCAGACCACCTTCGGGAGAGGCTACTTCAATTCCCAAAGAAAGAGGAGTAACATCTAACAAAAGAATATCACCTGTTTCTCCGGCTAGCACCCCACCTTGAATGGCTGCTCCCACGGCTACCGCTTCGTCAGGATTGACTGATTTATTAGGTTCTTTGCCAAAAATTGCTTTTACTTTTTCTTGCACCGCTAGCATGCGGGTCATTCCTCCCACCAAAATTACTTCGTCAACTTGGGAAACTCCGGCATCTTTTAGGCAGTTTTTACAAGGGGGAACTAACTTTTCCAAAAGGTCAGCGGTTAACTCTTTCAACTTAGTGCGGGAAAGTTTTTTTTCCATATTCTTCGGACCAGCAGCATCCGCGGAGATATAAGGAAGCAAGATGTCTGTATCTTCCAACGAAGAAAGTTCTTGCTTAGCGTTTTCAGCTGCTTCTTTGAGACGCTGTAAAGCGGTTTTATTTTTGCGGAGGTCAATCCCTTCTTCTTTTTTAAATTCACTAATTAATCAATCAATAATTTTTTGGTCGAAATTAGCCCCTCCTAAATAAGTATCGCCATTAGTGGCTTTGACCTTAAAAACTTCCTCTTCAATTTCAATAATAGAAATATCAAAAGTTCCTCCCCCTAAGTCAAAGACCGCAATCGTGTGCAGTCCTTTTTTTTTGTCAATACCGTAAGCCAAAGCCGCAGCAGTTGGTTCATTAATAATTCTTTCTACTTTCAAGCCCGCAATTTCTCCGGCGTCTTTGGTAGCCTGGCGTTGAGCATCATCAAAATAAGCGGGAACGGTAATTACTACTCGTTTCACAATTTCTCCTAAATAATCCTCGGCGGTTGCTTTCATTTTTTGTAAAACAAGAGCCGAAATTTGTTGGGGAGAATATTCTTTTCCGCCTAACTTAACGTAAGCGTCGCCATTTTTCCCAGCGATAATTTGAAACGGGGCAACTTTGTGAAATTCTTGCACTTGGGGAGAGTCAAATTTCCTTCCCATTAAACGTTTTACCTCAAAAATCACTCGCTCGGGCTCGGTGTTGGCTCGCTTTTTCGCAGCATTCCCTACTGCTTCCCCTCTTCCCTCTTTATTAAAATAAATTACCGAGGGGGTGGTATTTTTCCCTTCGTTATTTACAATAACTTTAACTTCTTTTCCTTGCCTAACTGCCACACAAGAATTAGTGGTTCCTAGGTCAATACCTACAATTTTATTACTTACTTTTTTACTCATATAATTTAATTTTTACTTACTTTTAATTATTTATTTAATGATTTTAATAGTTTTTTTCTTTTTTTATAGTTTAGTAGAATTTTATAATAACCCTAACACTATTAAAGAAACTGGAGAAAATTATTAAGTTTTCTCAACCAGAATATTAAAAGCTTATGTCATTATTTCCTGACCTTACCCCTTTAATCAATCAAATCAAAGAAAGCAAAATAGGTACAGTTTTGGGCATCTTGTAAGCAGTCATCAGGAAGTTTAAGATTATTAGGTTGAATACTTGGCTTGCTCAGTGGTTGCTCTAAGTAAAAAGATTTAGCACTGTTTTTAGTTAAAGAAACGGAGATACGGTTAGTGGACTCAATGTGTTTAGTGGAAACGGAAAGAACATTAAAGTCCGTGTGATCTGATTGTAAAAAAGAGTGTAAGTCAATTAAGCTTAACTTTCTTAATTCCTGCTAAGTCATTCAGTAATTTTTGGGGTGAATTTAGAATTAAATAACATAGCAACAAACACAATCAATAATCCAAAGTGTTTTCCAAGAGCACAAGACGAATATAAATCATGGGGAGAAAGTTAATTATCTGTTCCTGACTAGGGAATAACTAACCAGTCTTTTACCTGCCGAGGTTTCAGGCAACTAGTCATACCTTATTCCCTTCTCTTTGGAGGCTAGTTAGTCACTGGGTGTTTTGCTATCAGCAAGAAGTAAACTAACGAATAAGTCCCAATCAAGTATCCAAGAGAATAGTAAGAGTTAGCTTTCTTTTTAAGGATTTTTCTTGTTTCTTTGTTACCCCCAAGTTCTTTTATCCAAAAGAACCAAAATGAGCAACGGAGAAGTGGGAACTAATTATGATAAGGGGAAGGAGCAATATTTACGCAATATGATATATACGCTTCGCAATATATTCGTTACACTCATATATTGCTTCGCTACCGCACGCGTAGTAGGATAAAAAAATGCCATGAAACCAAAATAGTGTGAGGCCAACCTAATAATAATGTTTCAATTTAATAAAAAAACCGACCAATTATGGTATCAGCAAAAAGAAGTCAGCGAAAAGGGAACAGATCAAAACGGCGGCACTTGGTATCAACTGGATGCGGATAACCCGCAACACTGACTGAGCATTCAGCAGAACCCGTGAACCAATAAACTGCAAGCCTTCTATAAAAAACCCGCAACCGACGGACGGCTCCGCTATTTTAAGAGCAATCTAGCCGCTACGGGTGATTTAATAACCTTTTCTTTTAGCGACCAAGACGAAGTAATAAAAGACCCTGACTCGGGAAAATGGGTCAAGAAAGCCAATTATGTCCGACCAAAATATTAAACTGGAAAAAAGAACTTGCCAGCATTGTCAAGGGGAATTAATCCCTATCAGCCACGAAGGTGCTAACGGCAAAGAATATACTAGCGATTACTGTTCGAACTGTCAGAAATCCTGAAAAAAAGACGTCAAAGCCAAGCGACCCAAGAAAACACGGGAATTTTTCGACCAAATAGTCGGAAAAGAAAATCGCACCGTTCGCCGTGGTGATTATTACGGGGCTTATTTTTACGTGCTAAATCTCGCCAGCGGGCAACATTTATACTGCTTTAAGGAATTAGTGGAAAGCGAACAAATCTGAAACGAAATTGCCAACAGTAACTATAAAATGGGGGTGAACTACCTTTTCACTACTGAAAACCACGGGCAATTAGTTAAATTGCGAAATTATCGGGAAGTAGTCGGCAACGGCTCAGAAAAGCAAGAAAGCAATGGGAGCAACTAACAACATTTACGAAGTGTTACCAAAATATGAAATTGCACGGAGGAGTTGCTATTCGTGTCATAACGATTTTACCGAGCCCGAAACCGAGGTGGAAAACTATGAAATAGAATATCGCACTAATACTTCGCCCTATTGAGAACAATTTCCTACGGGAGCAGGTCGCGGCTGGGTTTCTATTGAGATAGCCCTCTACCATAAAGAATGTCCCGCGGAAAACAACCAAGAATAATGATAAAAGTCCTTTTAACTCTTGCCCTAATTAACCTTGTTTTGCTATTAGGGATTATTTACTGAATAGTTAACCACCGCTGTGAAAAGTGTGAAAAAGAAAAGGAAATTAAACGAATATTTAAAGAACTTTGCCAAAAGTGCCAAGGAAAAAAAGAAATCGAACTATAAAACCATGACCGACCTAGAAACCGAAATAAAGAATTGTAAAAAGTGCCAAGTCTACCACCAAGCCATAATGGAGGAACTGCGGAAATATAATTGCCTCGAACATAATAAACTTAAAGACATAACCATAACTTTTAACTGAAAAAATACTATCCAATTTATAATTTACGCTAATTTACAAGGTATTTGCCTTAGTTGCGACCTAGTTCAACCAAAAAAAAGAAGTCCAACGCCTAGTAGTCGGCATAAAGGACGAAATCAACCCCCACGAAAGCCAAAGGTGTTATCAATGTTTTGAAAACATGCTGGGAGCCGTGCTCCAAGATAAGATTTTAAGCGAAGCCAGTCGCGAACAGTTTAAAAATGTCGCAGCGGAAATTGACCGCTTACAACTCGAATACCAACCAAAAAGCGGTGAACCAGTCAATTAAAGAAGTGGTAAGAGTTGAGGAATTAAGTTGAGGGAAAGAAGGAAACAGTTGGCGAATATTCTTTAAAAATGAACTCTGCCCCAATTATATCAGCGGTCAACGGCAAGCCCGTTATCAAATCCAAGTCGGGAAAATTTACCAGTTCACCACCACAGAGGGAAAACATACCCAAATAATCACCGTCAAGGAAATTATCAGCAAAAATACGTCAGAAAATAACCGCGTAATAGAAAATAAAGGAGACAGAAAAAGTGAACAAAAACCAAAAGGAATTATCAAAGAAAACCGACCAAATAACCAAGACGAAGTCCCTGCCGTGCTGAAATGCTGAAAATGTCAGCAAGAAAAAGGAAACTTAGATTGTTTTAATTGCTCGTTATGTAATAATTCCCAGTGCTATTTTTCCTTTTTCAATCAGGCGACACGGTGATTTTGTGATAACTGCTGATCTAACTTAAAGAAGTTTGCCGACTGCTACAAGTGCCAAAGCACCAAAAGCGAAACCTGCCTAATTTAAGCCATGGTATTTGTCAAAAAAGATAATCGTAATTGAATAAATATAATTAAACTCTTATTTTTTGGCTAACTTCCTTTGTAATTTTGCCATTTGCCTTTTTAACTCGGGGTCTTTACTTATTTCAGCCATTATATCACTAAGGTTGCCCTTAGCCATTTTCTTTTGGAGTTCTTGACCCTTTTTAACTTGTTGTGCGAACTCTTTTCAACTCTTGATACCCGTCATTTTTTTTATCTGGTAAGTTATATATCATATAGTGCCAGCAAAACCGACAAACAAACCAATCAGAACCGCCAGAACTAACCATCAAGGATTAATGTTATTCATATTTATAATTTTAATCTTTCCCTTACTGCTTTTTTTCCTAATAAGCAAATAATTTTTGGTAATTCGGGTCCTTTTTCCTCACCAGTTAATAAGTTTCTAATTAAAAAAAAAAATTTTTTTTTGGGGGCTTTGCTATCTACCCACACAGTTTTAAGAACATTTTTAATTTCTTGTTCTTCTCATTTGTCTAATTTTTCTAATTCCTTATTCATTTTTCCTAATCAGGTGAGTTCATTTTCGTTGATACTAATTTTTTTATCAGGCTTTTGAAAAAAATAAATAGTTAAATTAATTAGTTCTTGAAAATAATTCAATTGGGAACGAAATAAAAGGGTAATTTGAACGGCTCACCCCTTTTTTTCTACTGGTAATTTATATGCTTTTTCTAATACTGATCAAGCATGTTCGCCAAACTGGCTTAAATCTAATTGCTGAATATAATGGCTATTATATCAGTTAAGTTTTTTCAAAGAATAAACCGCACCGCGGGTATGTAATCCCTCTACTTTAAATGCTTTTATGGCAGCGGATAAGGAAAATATTTCTTGCGTGCTACCAGGGTGCCAACCTAAAAATAATAAATAATTAACTATGGCAGGGGGCAAATATCCTTTGACCCGTAATTGGCTAATTAATTGTCATTGGCTAGTTTCTTTATCCCGTTTGGAAAGTTTTTTTTTTTCTTTATTGAGAATTAGGGAAATATGTCCAAAAAGCGGGGGATTTCACTTCAAGGCTTCGTATAAAACTAATTGCTTGCCGGTATTAGATAAATGTTCCTCACCACGCAAAACATGGCTAATTTTCATTAAATAGTCGTCAACTACGCAAGCAAGATTATAATTAGGCATACCATTTTGGCGCCAAAGAACAAAATCCTCAATATCTTGACCTTGAAAATTAATTTCTCCCCGCACTAAATCGCAAAAAGAGTATTTTTTTGCTTGGGGGATTTTGAGGCGTAAAACATAAGGAGTATTTTTTTGGAGTAAAAAATTAACTTCTTTTTCGCTTAATTGGCAGCATTTTCGTGAGTATTGGTAATTCCTTTTCTGATTTTTTTTTATATATTCGACTTTTTCTTGGGCTAATTCGGCAGGCGAGCAAAAGCAATAATAGGCTTTTTTTTCAACTAATAATTTTTCTATATATTTTCTATAAATATCTAATCTTTGGGTTTGTCGGTAAGGGTCATAATTTCCTGGTCGAAAAATTGATTCGTCAGGTTTTAATCCTAATCAGCATAAATCCTTATATAAGTTATTAACATATTCTTCCCGATTTCTTTTTAAATCAGTGTCCTCAATGCGGAGAATAAATTGACCGTTATTTTGCTTGGCTAATAAATAATTAAATAAAACAGTGCGGGCACCACCAACATGCAATTCGCCCGTGGGACTGGGGGCAAAGCGAGTTCTAACCATCACCCTTTTGTTTTCCACCATGAGCGGAGTTAGTTAGTTTTTCAATTTTTTTTAACTCCTTGTGAATTAGCCAAATGGCCAGAGCAGCAAAAAGCAAAGGAATCACATAACTTAAAACCATTAGATTTTCGTATTGCAGAGCTCTATTTTCCTTATCAGTTTGAATAAAAACTCTGGATAATTCAACCACAATGGTTATTATACCAAATTTTTTCAAGGTTTCTTTACAATGCTCGTTCGACTCTGTGGCTTTGGTAATTATATAATCTTTTTTTTTATCGGGAATGCCTTCGGCTTTATTAATGGCATAGCACATTTGATTAAAAGGTGATTTCAGTAAAGACGTAACAAAGCCGTCCACGCTAAATAAAAGCCCTTGACATAAGGCCAAAACCAGCATAAGCATCAAATTATTTCCATCCCAACCCTTCTTATCTGCTATCTCTCTTGCTCAATTGGAAGAAAAAAATCAAATTAAATAGCAAACAACATAAATAGTAATTAATCCAAATAAGTATCTTCAATACTGCTTAAATTTCTCATTAATCCTTCGAAAAGTTTTTTTATCAAGTGGCTTAATTTCCGCCTTTTTACTTTTTTGGTTGATTAAATTCATAAAATGTTATTCAATTAACAATATTATTTTATACTGTTAACCGTCAACGACCTTTTTGGCGACGAGCCACTATCACCGAATAATTTCTTTTCATACGGGCTAAAAAGCCGTGCTTGCGTTTTCTTTTCTTTTTTTTGGGCTGGTAGGTTCTTTTCATTATTTCCTTATCCTTAAAACAATTTAATTATATAATTTTATAGTAAAAAATGTTGTGAAAGCCTTACCGCTTGCGGAAAAATTGACAGTTTCAGGAAATAATTAAAACCGGGGTCAAAACAGTCAATCGCAGTTTTGTTATATTTGCAGTGGTCAATAATTTAAATAATTGTCAATTTGGCATTAGTATTCCCCAACGTATAGTAAAAAAAGCCGTCCCGAGAAATTATTACAAAAGGCAAATCCGTAATATGCTAATCCTCCATTTAAAAAAATATAATGACAGTTGCCGAACAAGCACTAATCATTGCCATTATAACCTAGTTATTATTATTCGCTATGCTTATTTAGAAAGGGATTTTTTAACTAATCAAAATAGTTTATATAAGTTGCTAGACGAAGTTTATCCAAAAAAAATTAATAATATATGTCAGACGGAGAAAAACCGAGTTTCACCAGAGCAGAAAACCGTTTAGTGAGGATAATCAAAAACACTTTACGAATACTTTGTCTAGTTCTGTTTTTCCATTGAATAATCTGACTTACTTCTTATGCTAATTGTATTAATTATTATGAGGGCATAAATGACAAATCTATCCAGCATCATGCTGACAAATCCGCCGAGTATAAGTGTTTTGGTGGTTGGCTTAATGAAGATAAAGAACAGTTAGATATTAAGACTATTGAGGAGGATGTTTTAAGTCAAATTGAAGAAAAAAAACCTGCCAAATTAAAAAAAGGCGAGTTGCTGCGGCATTGAGAAAAAGAAGAATTACCGAAGTTAGAAAAATTAGAACAAGAAATAAAAGAATTAGAAAAAAAAGATAACAAAAGTGAGGAGGAAAAAAACGAATTAGCCCAAAAAGAAACCGCTTATAAAAAAGAACTGACAGCAGCCAAAGAAGCCACTTGTGCCAACATTCGTCAACAGTTAAAAAAAAACGAATTAGAGATTACCGACTTAGATAGTAAAAGAAACATAAGGCAAAGAATGTGATATGACCCCTTAAAATTTTTTCTTATTAATCCTCTCAACCAAGTCAACCAAGCCTTGGGATTAAACAAAGTTGGTTTAGTATGAGAAATAATTTTTAAGTTGGTGGTTATCAAATTATTTTTCCTGGTGCTTCATTTTCCCGGTACCGAATTGCTATCAGAGAAGTTAAAATCCCGGGATGACCCCTCCGTGAGCATGGAAGAAAAAGAGCAAATTATGGAAGAAATTTCCCCCTTATTTAAATACTGATTTTTTAATGGGCTTATGTTTTTATTACAAGCGTTCGTAGTTCTCCATCCCTTTTTGTTTGATAGGACTAATCCCGCTCATTTAAAAAATATAAAAACTTTCTGGATTCTCCCACCCATAATCATTGTTTTGTTTTTAACCAGCATTAGTGGTGAGTTCCTGAAACAAAGACGAATACTAAACCAACGAGAAATAAAAGATTATTTAGCGAATAATTGGGTAATAACTGCATTTTTCTCTTTACTTATTTTTGCCCTTCTCTATTTTATTTCTTCCTCGCGTTATGGTGGCTGGATTAGTTATTTAATTTTGCTACTTAGTGGACTGATTGATTTTGTAATTAATATAATTAGAGCATGATTTTCCCGCTTTTCCATTAGACCAAAGAGAAAATTTAGAAAGTATAATTAAGATAAAGGGTGCTGATATATTCTCAATTTAGTAAATAGTTAACTAATTTTTTGACATATTCTTCCCGATTAGCCCCATAATCTAAAAAATAAGCATGTTCTCAAACATCAATCGCAATCAGCGGTCGTAAGTGTAAAGACCAAGGGCCATCTTGGTTAATGGTGTTAATAATTTGTAATTGATTATTTTGGTCCAATACTAATCAGGTCCAGCCACTTCCTCGCACTTTCAAAGCACTTTTTACCAGTTCTTTTTTAAGATTTTCCAAATTAGTAAACTTTTTTTCAATGACTCCTAATAGTTCTAAACCAATTTTTTCCTCTAATATTTTACTAGCTTTAACCAAATGAGTAAAGAAAAAATTGTGATTGATTAATCCCCCGCCAAAAAATTGGACATCTTCTTTTATTTCAGCCGGTAATTGCTCCAAATTCTCCATTAATTTCTCCAGGGTGGGGAATTGTTGCTCTAATTCGCTTCCCCGCACCGCCTCATTAAGTTTAGTTTCGTAATTTTGGTGGAGAATATTATAATGATAATACATGGTCTTGAAGTAGATTATTGGTTCTAATTCATTAAGCCCGTATGGTAATTTAATTCTTTGATAAGTGCCAGGCATAAATATTAATTTGATTTTTTATATATTTTTAATGAAATGACGCAGTTCTGACGGTTAAAAATAAATTAAAAAAAGAAACATTACAGGTGTTTTCTTTGCTCGCTTCAAAGAATTATAAGAGCTTATGAAAAACTAATAGATAATAAAATTGAAGAAATAACAGCAAAGAGAGGGGGGTTCTAGTGGGACTTTGTTATGTCAAATACCGTGGGAATTATCAGGTGAGGAAGCTAGTCGGGAAGATAAAATATGTCGCTTTTGTTTAGAGAAAAAACAAAAAGAAGGATAAAAATAATTATATGCTTATCGTAAATAATTGGTGAGAAACCAAGAGAAAAGAAATTAAACAAGCAGTCGGGGCAAAGTTTCAGCATACTTCGCCCATGCAAACTACCGATATTGAAAAAATTGTTTTAAATAGTGGTGTCGGGTCAGCCGTTAGTGATAAAAAATTCCTTGATAATACCGAAAAAGCCCTAGTTCAAGTTGCCCACGGACAAAAGCCGATTTTAACTTACGCCCGCAAGTCTATTATCACTTTTAAATTACGAGAAGGAATGCCAATTGGTTGTAAAGTAACTTTACGAAAAAAAAGAGCGTGGGACTTTCTGTTTGAATTAATAAATATAAACTTGCCTCGTATTGCCAATTTTCAAGGGTTTTCGCAGAAAAAGTTTGACCAGGTGGGAAATTATAACCTCGGAATAGATAATTTAAATATTTTTCCCACCGTTCCTTATGATTTAACTTTTAAAAATCAAGGAGTCCAAATTACTATTGTGTTTAAGTCTTCTTCATGAGAAGAAAATAATTATTTTTTGCGTTTGCTCGGCTTTCCCTTTCAAGAGAAGTAAAAAAATGTTTAGCAAGTTTTCCGCCGTAGCAGCTTAGAGAGTAATATTATAATCCAAAACTTAAAAAATCAAATTATGAATAATCAATTAATAATCAACTATATAAAAATACGAGAACAATGAAGAGATACCCTAAAAACCCAAGCCAACGCCCTCTCTGCCATTTGAGGTGGCTTATTTCGGCTTGGCACTTTTTTAGCCTATTGAGCCATAGAAAAGTTTTTTCTCTATGAAGAGATTAGCCAACTTTATCAGCGTAATCCCGATTATAAATATGTTTTCTATCTTTCCTTAGCCTTTGGTTTATGAGGAATAGTAGAAGTGTTGTTAGGAATATATAATTATTTTCAAGCTAGCCAACAAGCCGAACGGTTAGAAAAACAAGTAGAGCGATTGGAGAGAGAATTATAAATTAGACTTGGTCTTGCTACAAAAATAATGAAAATACTCGTAATCGGTGATATATTTGGCAAAACTGGTCGCCAAGTTATTAAAAATTACCTACCCCCTTTAAAAGAAAGATATCAAATTGACCTAACTATTGCTAATGTAGAGAATGCTACTCATGGTAAAGGAATATCCGCTAAGCATTATCGGGAATTAAAAGGCACGGGCGTTGAAATAATGACATCAGGTAATCATATTTTTGCTTGTGAAGAAACCCAAAAACTTATTAGAGAAGTATCAGATTTATTAAGACCCCTCAATGCTAATCCTTATCATCCTGGTTCGGGAACTATTTTAATAAATGTCAAAAATAAAAGAGTTCGTATTACCAATCTAATCGGAACTGCTTTTATGCCAACTGCCGCTGAAAACCCTTATTTGGTTTTGGAAAAATTATTAGAATTAAAAGACAGTGATATTCATTTAGTAGATTTTCATGCCGAAGCCACCGCCGAAAAAATTGCTTTGGCTTGGCATTACGACGGAAAAATTAGTGCTCTGTGGGGAACTCATACTCATGTCCAAACCGCCGACGAACGGATTTTACCCCACGGAACAGCCTTTATTACTGATTTAGGCATGACGGGACCTTATGGGGGGGTTATTGGGGCTAAACCCGAAGTAATTATCCAACGAGCCAAGTATGGCTTACCAGCGAAAATGGCTCCCTATGAGGACAAAGGGCAATTTAACGGAGTTATTTACGAGTTTGACGATATTACGAATAAAGTAGTAAGTATTAGGAGGATTAATGAGGTGTTTCAAGGCTAACGAAAAAGTTACAATAAAATTATTATTGATAAATTATGAAAAAAAAAAAAAAACACTTATTTTTTGTTTCTGCTAGTTGGTGGAATTATCGGAATAATTAGTTTAGCCTTAATTATTTTTTTCAGCCAAAATTATTCTCCGTCCCAGAATAAGAAAGAGAAACAAGCCCCGCTAATTCCTAATCCGCCTTCTCCGGAGAAGAATGACGCTTGTCCTTATAATGAAAGTAGTCTAGCTATTTATTCAAAAAGTGAAGGCAATATGAGAGCTCGCGAAGAGGAATTAAAAAAATGACGACAAATCCCGCGTGATTATATCATTGAACTCTGAAAAAAAGGTTATCATTGGTATGATATTATCCAACTTTGAACTTGAAAATTGGCGACCACAAATATTCCTGACTTAAAAGCCAAAGCAAGAGTAGGAGTAATAAACCAGTTAGCAGTGGGTTATAATTATTGAGACAAAAGCGGACCGTTGAAAATGGGTATAGTTCACGAATTAGTAATTATTGCTCGGAAAATTACTAGCGGCGGACCGAAAATTGTGGTTGATGAAAAACAAAAATACGATTTGCCATTGTGTCCTGACAGCGCCAATAAACTTATAAATCACCATAAAAAAGTAATCAATTTGGTCGACCAGCAAAAAGATATCAATCTCCCCTCGTGAGAAATCTTTATATTGAATAGTCTGGGCGCTGACCGTTTTAGAAAAGAAAGAGAAATTGCTTTTGGAAAAATTGGTGGGAAATCAGGCGGTAGTGCTCTTTATTTAGCCGTACTAAGTGCTTTAACTAAAAAACCAATTTCCGCCCAAGTAGCCGCTACCGGAGCCCTAGTTGCTAACCGACCCAAGAAAGGAAGAGTTAATGGTCAAGAAATTAGTTTAGAAAAGGGAACTAATTTACCCATTCAAGGGCTAAAAGAGAAAACTACCGCTTGTGTGGAAAAAGGAATTAATCACCTAGTGCTTTCTAAATATCAATCTTCACTTAATCTTTTAACTCTCTTCTGACCCCGAAAATGAAGAGGAGAATATACAGGCAATAATAATAAAGTGTATTCCGAGGAAAAATGAATATTAGCCCAGGATTATCAGCAAGTGGTCCCGCCCGAAATCCAAAAAAAAATGACAGTTTATTGGACAGAAAACATTAGAGAATTAGGAGAACTACTTTTAGGAGATAATTTGTCTTAAAGGTGTTTCTTAAATAAATCTCGCACCGTATCGGTAGGCTGTGCCCCCCGTGCTAACCATTTTTCAATATTATCTTTATCCAATTTTATTTCTTTACTGCGTGGATTATAAAATCCTAAATATTCTAAATAATTACCACTATCGCGTGCTCTTCTTTCGTCAATCGCGATTATTCAAAAAGAACGTTGACCTTTACGACCTTTCAGGCTGAAACGGATTTTTACCATTATTATAATATTTTAATGTTCCTACTTTAACTCCCAATCAGATTGAAGCTTTTACTTGAATTATTTTGCCAAATAACAGCTTTTAACCACTATTTTCTTTTTTTACTGCTCGGCAAAGCCTTGGATCCCCATAATTTCTTCATGAAAATAACTGCCAAGAGCAATAAACTTGTAAGTGAGAGGGTTCCTAAAACTCAATTTAAGTTTTGACTAGTGGTTTTTTCTTGTTCTGTTTTGGTTAATTGGCTACGAAAAGCCTCACTTTGAATGCTTTGTATTTCTTGGTAAGAATGAGCTTGACTAAGGCGTTGCTTATATTCAGGATTAAAGGAAAAAGCGGTATTTTCTCAATTTTTAATTATTTCTTGGGTAATCACTTCCCGCAAGGGGGCAGATAAGGGAACTTGACCGAAATTATTGACCGCCTTTTCTTTCTCGGCTAACTCTTGCTGTAAACGAGTAATAGTTTGTTCTTGGGTGCTACTAGGCTTTTGTAAGCGTTTTTTGATTTCATTGATAACTGAACGAAGAGCAGTGTTAGGGTCTAATCCTAATCCTAAATCAGTAATAATTTGCTGAATTACTTGTTGTTCTTTCTTACTTACTTTCTCTTGGGCTTTAGTTTCTCATTGTTGCTTTTCAGTTTTATATTGCTCTTGTTGTTGCTCTAATTTTTCCTGCTTAGCTTGGGCTTCTTGTTGAGCTTGGCTTAATTTATTTTCTAAATCAGAAACTTGGGTTAACTTATCTAATTCGCTATCAGTCGGACTATGACCTAATTTATCAACAATTTTCTTATATTCGTCAGCTTGGCTTTTTAGTTGGGGTAATGTTTTACTTCCATTATCTAGATAATCAACCTTTACCGTAGTTAAATCAGTTATTCCTAAATCAGTTTGAGCTTGGGTTAACTTATTTATATTTACTAACTTAGTATGTCAATTATTAGATAAAGGATTTTCACTTAATTCAGTTTTAATAGTAGTCAAGCCTCCGCGGGTAGTTTTTAATTCGGCTAAATCCGCAGCAGTTAAAGGAGTAGCAAAATTATCAGTAATAGCTGGGTTAATATTTAATTCAACTCTAACAATATTTAATTGAGCGTTAAGATTATTATAATCAGTTAACTTTTTTAAATTAGCGTTTCAGTTGGGTGGTAAAACTGTGCCAGCAGGAGAACCAAAAATAGCATTAATTTTATCTTCTCTATCTTTTAAATCATTAGTAGCTGTTCCGCCAGGCACTGCAGCCAAGGCTCGTCTTTGCTTAATACTGGCAATAGCTCCCATAATGATTTGAACTTTTTGCCTTAATAAGTCGGCGGTGCTGGTGTTCGTGGTCAAGTAAGCTTTTCAATCGGGTGCGGTGTCCTTAGCGTTAGCAATGGTGTTCGGATGCAAATGGTTAATTTCCGCTTTTAAGTCCGCATTAGTGATAGTGTTAGTTTTTAAGGTGTCTAAGGCCACGGTAGCTTGGGTGATAGCAGCAGCTTGGGCTTGGTCAGCTTTTTTTGCTCCTTCAATCAAAGCAGTATTTTTCGCCTGAGCCGCCGTTAGTTGGGCTTGTAAGTCAGTAATTTGTTGAGCAGTGGTTTGTTGAGCGTTAGTTAGTTTAGTGTTAGCAGCTTTGGTAGCAGTTAATTCCTTACTTAAATTTCAGTTCTTATCATGAGCAATTTGTAAAGAATCTTTTGATTTGGCTTGGGCAGTTCGTTCTTGCTGAGCCTGCTGAGTGGCTTGGGCAGCTGCAGCTTGGGCCTTAGTTAATTGCTCTTGTAAAGTCTGGGTGCTGTTAGTTAATTGCTGGTACTTAGTTTTTCAACTGTCCTGTTCCTTAATAGCTTCAGCCAAGGCTCGTCTTTGCTTAATACTGGCAATAGCTCCCATAATGATTTGAACTTTTTGCCTTAATAAGTCGGCG
>CAJVPL010000535.1:0-24175 GCA_910591945.1 Ambispora gerdemannii
TAATTGGAGTCATTTTCTCAATTTTTGATTGGTTAATTTAATTGTGGTGGCATTAATTGTGGCTTGTTATTACTCCATATTAGCCTCACCCATATATGGAAGGTAGGGAGTGTGGGAGTATGGTCCATTAAATAATGACTTCTTTAAAGAAAAATGAAAGTTATAAAGTTTTCCAAATGATCAAACAAGTGAAAAATAAAGTAAATAAGATCTTCACACAGCACACACAATAATAATAACTGTGTCAGTCAATCAATAATACAAAGAAAATGAAATATAAATAATCCCAAAGAGATTTAGTCAAGAAAATTCTCTTTATTTCTCACAACAAGAAAAGAAAATGATTAATAATAGCTGCATACTCACATAACATAGATCTGACATCCAAAAATAAATTCAGAAGATGTCACACACAGATAGAAATTATGAAGATCATGTCAAAATTTGTACACAAAATTAAAAGGAACTTTATTATAATTTTTCAATAAAAAATTCATTGAGCAAGAGAATAAAGTAAATTATCAACAAAATTTTTAATGAATGAAGTAACTTATTGTTAATATAAACTCTTTAATGGGTGCAAAAACTCAATTGGTATCAACCATTAACAGGATAACAGTACTATTTATTAATAATTGTGAGGGACCAACATGAGATTGACCCAACATGAAGTTGATCATGTGTTTATGCAAAAAATGCGTCGATCAGGATTGAGCATAATATGAATTGGATTGATTTAAGTCAGATCGGATATAATACGATCTGATTTGAATTGAATTAACTATGCATAAACACGTGATCAACTTCATGAAAAATATGAAAAACAAATATCTAAATCTGGCTTGAAGCATTAATTGAAAATATTGGAGAAACAATTTTATACATAATCTTTACTTCTTGAATTCTAATCCTTATCCTAACTCTAGCATGTTATTACAATAAATCTTGATGCAAATAAAAAATACGAAAAATACAGGGAGTATTAATTAAAAATATCAGGAAGGTAATTTTACATATAAATCTCATATATAAGTTTTTAAGATGACAACAATAACAGTATGAAAATCTGAGATCTGTGATTACATTCCAGATCTGATGATGTCTAATGTATTTGAAAGACAAGCATGCAAGATAAATACTAACAAACAGATTGAATGTTTCTTGGAGTTGTTTGTATAGATAGTATAATCGACACCAATGACAGAAATATGTTTTTAGTATATTGTTGATTCGCACTGACGTTTGACAATATCACTGAGCACTACGACATGTGATACGTGTTTATCACAGTGTTAAAGGTTGATTTATTAGTGTTAGAGTTAGGGTTAAGGTTAGAATGGAGGGCCAGAGTATATGTAAAATTGCCTCCCCGACGTTTTTAATTAGTGCTCCAAGATAGATTAAAGCATAGCTCCAAGATAGATTAAAGCATACATTTTCCATATTTTTCATTTTTTATGTTCATGCTTCGGATTTGTTTCAAAACAATTTTATTTATCTATCATTTACATATAATGCGAAATTATAATTAAGAATCAACTTTTTTAAGACGACGAACCCTTTTTGAAGGACAACGTTTAGTATTTTTCTCAGGCGTTTCAATAATAACGGTCTTATTATTGTTTGTTATACCAATAATCGTTCCGGTATCCTTAAAAGTAACTTCCAACTTGCGCTTTCTAGTCGATGGGTTCATATCAGTATCTGGAGCAATTGTAACTGATTGACCTGGTTCAAGAATATTTGTATGACGGTGAACATTAGAATGTTTAATCATATATTTGCATGATTTCTCAAGCTGATTGTTTATATTATCTTGAATAGCTGTAATCTTCTCCAGATGTTCTCGAACGACTTGCGATAAAATGACAGTATTAGCAACTTGAATTTCAGGTGAATTGTCTATTTCTTGAACAGCTTCTATATCTTTTAGATTAAATTTTTGATAAATTCCAAGGAGTTTATAACCAAACATAACTTCACAGGGAGTTTTATTGTGAGCACTATGTCGTGTGGTATTATAAGAGAAAATAAATTTTTGCAGGTTATCTTTCCAATTAACATTTTGAAGTTGATTTTCTTCATCCCACATCATTTTTGTAAATCCACATCTGATTGTCTGATTTAATCGCTCTATTTGACCTTGTGATTGTGGATATCGTGGATGATCATGTCGAATTGTAATCCCAAGAGCCATACAAATATTTTTAATGATATTGGAAACGAATTCCTTGTCATTATCAGATTGAAGGATCGATGGCACACCCCATTGAGCAAATAAAGAAACCAAGGCATCCTCAATGATTACAGTTTCTTTAGTCTTAAGCGGAATAGCCCAAAAAAACTTTGAAAAAATGCAGACGATCGTAAGAAGCCATGCAAAGCCATCATTTTGTTCTTTATATGCTGTAAAGTCTACAAGATCCATTTGAAGATGTTCCATAGGACCGTAGCTAACAACTGACATTATATCATCTTTTTCTTTAATCGATGTTGTTCTATTACAAATATTGCAATTCTGAACCAACTCATAAACTTCATTTCTAGTGATACCAATATGATTTATATAAATTTTATTAAAACATTCTTTTGCATTTATATGACGATCATTTATATGAAATTGTTAAAAAAAGTGATTGATGAAATTCCATGTCCCACGCTGGTACAAATCAACAAAGTGGTTAATTTTCAAGTTTAACATAAAGGAGATCATTCTCCAAATGCCAAAGCTTTATTCTGCGTTTGAAGTTCCAACGATTATTTGGTTTTATCATTTCTGGAAGTATTCCATTACGAAGATAGTTGACTATATCTTGATATGCTGTGGGAGTTTTTGGAAAATCGATCTTATAAATCATTATAAAAAAACAAATTTTTTTTGTTCAGTTTCAAAATAAAAAAAATTGGGTCAAATATCCCGATTTCTGTTGTGGCAATGGGTACTGAGTGATGGATACAAACCCATTCACTCAGAAATTAATAAACTCCTTTTTGCTGCTGATTTCAAACCACTTCAAGCTTTTCTCGCATCCCAATATCATTTTGTCATGTGAACACAGACGCAAAGCATGCGGCTGTGTACATCTGTAAAGGGATTTTAGTGATGTTAGTGAATTTAGCAAACACATAAAAATAAGAGATAGTGATGTTAGTGAATTTAAAAAATACATAAAAGAGATTCTTTATAGAATATAAATAATAATAATCCTACATCAACAATGTCTGTCCAAAGGACTAATCAATATCTTAGGTGATCAAGCTGCAATTAAAATGCTTTCCTTACAAATTTTTCCAGACATTCCTTTCCTTGAATCAGTTTTAAGGTAGTCTCAGATAGGCTTCAGTGACTAATCACACTGTGTTTTTCTTTTTTTAGATTCAATTTAATAAAAACGAGTTGTACAATCACAATGTAATTTAGATTAGTTTATAAATTAGAATGCGACTATAATAACGATAATAATAATAATAATAGAAAATGTATATTAAAAAAGGGTTTTGGATAAATACAAAAATAATCCTCCCAAACTAATTCTCTTCCCCAACTTACCCAAATCATACCTACGCATATATAGTCACATGAGCAAGGAATCCAATTATGAAAATGATGATGTATTTGACAAAATAAATAGGAAAATCAAAAGCTGTAGGCAATGTTCACAATGTCCAAATCATCAGGAATCAAAACTCGAAAGATAAGCACAAATTATTGACAAAGAAATGTCTTCATCAGATGAATCTATTGGTGACTAAAATATTAGAAATGTCCAAATAAAGAAAATCAAATGTCACAAGAACATATTCTAAACAATGGTGAATCAGCGTTTGTTATTCCCGAAGAGTCAAGCTGAGATATTGAATGAGAGCCTGGACCACCTGGTGAAAACAGAGAAAGAAACATCAGTCAGAAAGATTATCATCATCCCAATAATCTCGCACCACCACCAGGAAACCCAAGTAATGAAATGGGATCAGAAAACCATTTGCAACAATTATCAATTATAGTATACAAAGGAAACAACACGTGCGAAAACAACGGCTTAGAAATTATTACCAAAAATGAGGCTACTGGATCCACTGAGAGCATCAAATACAATGATTTCGTGTTTGATAGGTGAGATGAGATTAAGAAAAGGAGTCATCCACTTGGAAGCGAGTACAATTCACCTATATTCAGTATCGGTCTCTTAGCGTTCTTGTGAACAGAGAGAACGCGAACCAACGGAAACAACAAGAGAATTCGTGGAGCCTACAGGAAGAGCCAGTTGCGATCCTGAGAGTAAAGACTAAATACGAAAAAATTGCAAAAAACCAAAAGTAAAGTTAAAAAATAATTGGGCTGGAAATTCCTTCAATTTTGTAACTATGCTCATTGGGTCAACAACACCAAAGAATCACAACTAGAAGAACACTAGGAATCGATTAAGCTCAAATTACCGAACCCCACACCACCAAAGCAACAAGAAACGATAAGTCATCCAGACAGTGAAGCGATAATGAACTTTTGATGGAGGAAAAATTGTGAAATGAAAACAAAGAACTATTAACCCCCCCCTCCCTTTAGGAATGTTCGAACACGGAAAGTAGACGGTGTTGGAGAGAACTACAGGTAAAACGCTTGAGAAAGTCGCGTTTGAAAACTGCAGCCAAGAAGTAAAATATGGCTGTAAAAATTGACTTCTCGCCACCCTGAAACTACCAAATTCACCACCACTAAAGATGACACTAATATCTGCACTACCAATCTGCTCCAGAGAGTACAATAAAAAAGAAAACAGGGCAAAGTTGAAATTTGCAGTTTGTTAAATTGGTTGTTTTACCAATTACACGTAACTGTAATACAGAGAATAATCTGAGTTGAATTATATATTACATTTTGCATAAATTTACCATTACATTTTGCATAAATTTACCGTTACATTTTGCATAAACTTACATTTTTTGCATAAACACATGATCAACTTCATGTTGGATCAATCTCATGTTGGTTCCTGACAATTATTATTCAAAGAATTATATAATACAGTTAAATTTTTTTATAGTCATACTCATTTATAGTTACATTTCTCTATATTTATCTTATTTTGCTTTTTTATTTACATATAAATATAATAAAAAAATCTCTCTATAATTATCAAATTTTGCTTTTTCAAAAATAATGATTATAAAGAAATTTAACTATATTTACAATTAAATTTAATAAATATAAAAATAAAAATACTTATCACTATATAAACTTTTAATTCTTATTAAATATTATAAATTGTACTTATAAATAAAATTATAGCTTATATTTAAATCTATAAATTAATATATAATATTATATACTAATTTTTAATCAAATTCAAATCAGACTCAAACTTATATAATGATTTAATTTAAGTTTAATTCAAACTTTGAACTTAAGCCAAAGTTCAATTCAAATTTGATTCAAATTTGAATCAAACTTGAATTCAGACAAAAGTTTGGTTTAATTCAGTTTATAGAAATACTAATTATTATTGAAGAAGTAATAATAGTTAGTAATAGTAATAATTTAATTTTTAATTTTTCATTTACAGAAAGTAATCAAAAACTATCATCATTTTCAAAATTATTATATATAATAATATTTCTGAAATATGATAAATATCTATATTTATAATATAAATTATAAGTAACTAATCTTTCATAATTTTTCAAAAATCATATCTAATGTTATAAAAATTTTTGGATACAAAGAATATTACAGTTGCTGATTATAATATCTTTTATAGATTGGTAAAGCTTTTATATTAGGTATTATATATTCATAAATTTTTATGCTCTAAATACAATAAATTAATTATTTTAGGATATAATATTTTGATATCTAGCGATTTGATTTGAGCAAAAATATCATTATTTGATTTATTTAGATTTAGTAAATCAAATAGTAGTATTTTCACTCAAATTAGATAGTTGAATATTGAGATATTATGTCCTAAAGTGACCAATTCTTATTTGTTGATTAATTTTTCATTATAAATTAATTATCAGAAAAAATGAATTAGTCAAATTAGAATATAATGTTTCAATCTTTAGTAATTCAATTTGAATAAAAATAATATATTCAATTTGCTTAATCAAAATGAATCAAATAGTAATATTTTTGTTTGAATCAGATAATTGAGATTAAAATATCATATTTTAAATTGGCTGATTTATTTTTTGTTAATATCAAAAAAAATGAATAGGATATAATATTTTGATATTTAGTGATCTGATTTGAACAAAAATATTATTATTTGATTTATCTCAACTAAACAAATTGAATAATAATATTTTTGTTCAAATCAGATTACTGTATATTAATAATTAAATTATTAAATATTAAAATATATATTAAGAAATAATTAATAATATTTTGAGCGTGAAAATTTTATAAATATACAATACCTGATATAGAAGCTTTACAAATTTATAAAAGATATCATAATTAGTATTTGTAATATTTTTTGTATTTAGAAATTTTCATAATATTAGACATGATTTTTGGGAAATTATAAAAGATCAATTACTTATAATTTGTATTATATATAAAAGATTAGATTACTAAACTATTAAAACTTATAATTTAAATATTAAATAATAAAATAATAGAATTAAATATAACTTTAATAAAAAACTAACAAAATTAAAATAAATAATCATTAAACTTTTCTGAAGTACTAATATTAATAATATATATAAATTAAAAATGATCTCCTAAATTATTTTTGAAAAAAATAGTATTTTAGCAAATAATTCAGTTTTGTTATGTTGCTTATATTAATAAATACTTAAAAATCACCTAAAAATACTTGTTTTGATTTGTAGAATTCAAATATTTTCAGAAAATAATTTCAGTTACTAATAAAATAATTTTGAATTTAATTTCAGCAAGTTAATTTTAACAAATTATTTAATTAAATAATGTCATTTCAGCAATCATTCTTAATATGAATATAAATATAATAGCTATTAAAGCTTTTTTAAAGTATTAATCAATGATAGTTATATAAAAATGCAAATACAAATATAAAAAATAAATGCTGTCTCTCTTAGATTAGCAACATGGAAATAAAAATAATATAATATTTCTCAAATCTCAAAAATAATAATGCAAATAATAAATATTACAGATAATAAATAAATAATGCAAATAATAAATATGAATAATAAATAAAATATAAATAATAGTTTTTTGTTAAGATAATATGATTAAAAAATCAAAGTAATATAAATTACAATCAAATTTTATTTGATATTATTAAAAAATATATGAATTAATAACTTGATAACTTTATAAGTTCATAATAATTCTTAGCTAAAATACATGTTGTTTATATATCTAGTTTTATCTCAAAAAGAATTAATTAAAATCTAATATATTCTCATATATTATAAGTAATATATAATATTACTCTAATTTGCTAAGTATTGCACATTTAACTCTAATACTAATACATATTAAAATACTAAAATATTATTGATACTTTTTTGCTATCATATAATAAAACTAATTAAACTTAATATAGCACAAGATAATATTAATATAACACAAAAAAAATTAAATATATAAGAAAAATCAATTAAAAATATAGAAATAAAATACATGCTAAATCTTAATAAAATAATCTATATTAAATATATATTATGATATAAATCTAATTTATAATATAAAATATTTTAAATAAAAATCAATTAGATTTATAATAATTATTATTTTTTGTTAAATATTATTATTATATAAAAAAATATCATTATTATAGATAAATGTTGAACTTTTTATAATAATGATACTATGTTTATCTAATTGATCTTTTGCTCTAGTCTATCAACAAATAGCTAAATAATATATAATATATCACAATAATAATAATATATATATATAAATAATAAAAAACAAGTTAATTTTGTTTATTTTAAATTAATAAAAGTTTATAATTAAGTTTTTTTTTATTTGAACTTTGTCTCAAGTTTTATTTTATTATTTTTTAATTTTATTTATCAAAAAGATATTATTATCTTATAAAAATATTATTATAATTATAAATTCAAAATATTTGCTATAAATATAATTATTATTATTATTATTTTGAAATATTTTTATATACAAAAATTCAAAATAATAATAATATTAATAGATTATATTATTAGTAATATATTATATTATATTATATTGTAATATATTTTAATAACAATTATAATCAAACTTTTCTATATTTATTATTCTTAAAAAAGCAAAAATTTGATAATTATAAAGGAAATGTAACTATAGAAGAATTTTTTTTACTATATTTATATATAAATAAAAAAGTAAATAAGATAATTATAGAGAGATATAAAGAGATCTGACTATATTTACTAATTCAATATACAATACTCATTAAAAGTAACAGATCTTTCATAACTTTTTATAAATTATGTATAATATTCTAAAATTTTTTGAATATAAAAAATATTACAAATGCTGATCATAATATCTTTTATAAATTAGTAAAGCTTTTATATTAGATATTATATATTTATAAACTTTCATGTTCCAAATATAATAATTAATTACTTTAGAATATAATATCTTGACTAAAGATAATATTTCAATTAATTGTGACTTGTAGTATCCAATTAGAGAATTACAAATTAATTGCAATAATTAATTAAAGAATTATAATCAAGTTATAATCAATTGCAATTCTATTTTTAATCTTGATATCTAGAGATCTAATTTGAGCAAAAATATTATTATTTGATTTTTTTAGGTTAGATAAATTAAATAATAGTATTTTTGCTCAAATCAGATTTCTGAATGTTGAAATATTATGTTCTAAGTGATTAATTCATATTTATTAATCAATTTTTCATTATAAATTGATTATCAAAAAAATAAATTAGTCAATTTAGAATATAATATCTCAATTACTAGTAATTCAATTCAAAAAATAATATATATTATTTGATTTGTCTAGTCAAAATAAATCAAATAATTATATATTTATTTGAATCAGATTACTGGAGCTCAAAATATTATGTCTTAAATTAATTGATTTATTTTTGTTAATATTAAAAAAATAAATTTGTTACTTTAGAATACAATATTTTGATATCCAGTAATTTAATTTAAAAAAATATTATTATTTAATTTATTTAAGATTTAAAGATAATATTTTAATTAATTATGACTTGCAATATCCAATTAGAAAATTGTGATTTAATTGTGATTAATTGCAACAGTTAATCAGAGAATTGTGATCAAATTACAACTAATTATAATTCTATCTTTATTAAAATTGCTTATCAAAATCTCTTAGTGATTGCTAAAATTATATCAAAATTATAATAAATTATTAGTAAATAATCTGTCAAAATTCTGATGAGTTTTGAAATTCATTATAACTAAAATTATGACAAAATTCTAATTAATAATTAGTATATAATCCATTAAAATTTTTCTAAAAGAATTTAAATAAGTATTCTTAAATTCATCTCAATTAGGTAAATTGAATGATATATTTTTATTTAAATCAAATTATTGGATGTCAAGAGTTAAATTATTTAATATTAAAATATATATTATGAAATAATTAATTATATATATATTTGGGATATGAAAATTTATGAATAATACCTGATATAAAAGCTTTACCAATTTATAAAAGATATCATGATTAGCATTTGTAATATTTTTTGTGTTCAAAAATTTCAGAATATTATATATAATTTATGAAAAGTTATAGAAGATCCATTACTTTTGACAAGCATTATAAACTATATTTTTAAATAGTTTTTAATAATTTTTTAAATATATATAATTATGTACTAAAAATTTTATATAATTAAATATTTTATAAAATTTTTGTTTTTGATAATTATTAGTAATCTTATAATTAAAATACTTTTTGTACTATACTATATGTAATATAATCAAAATTTCAAGAAATAATATATTCTAAAAAATTTTTTTCTTAATTTTATTATTAATTAATATCAAACAAAACCAAGTTTAAATAATATTAAAGTATCTAATAGATTTTTGTATATAAAAATATTTAGTTTTATAATTTTCTAAATTTTTTATATATTTTTCAATCATACTACATGTAGTACAAAGACCTAAAACCAATTCATTAATTAATTTTATAACACAAATTAGTTTACAAAAATTAAACTTGATAATCATATTAATAAACAATATATTACTATTATTAATAAAATATATAAAATGCAGATTTTTCTCTATTTATTTTTATATCAAATTTTACATTTTATATTTAACATATATTTTTTGGATTCAAACTGAAGTCTGCTTTTTAATTGAATCCAAAATATAAAATTTGATATAAAAATAAATAGAGAAAAAAAACATTGCTGCATTTCTTTTGATTGCATGCTAATAATTGTTGTCGTTTATCTTGCAATTTATACATGGAGCCCGCTTCTACCATTTAGAATTTTTATTATATCTACTAGTGTATATTCCGGATCTATAAGTTGAAAATCTAGTCATAAAATTTTTACATTGTATGCTGGCAGGTTTCGAAGAATGAGCGAAATTTGTTTATTTCGTTTATTGGGGTATATCAAAAATTATAGCGATAGATTTCCAACATTGTGCAATAAAATTTCAGTGAATAGCTCATGGAACGTCAGCTAAAATACAGAATGATGCGCGGTCCTGCGCATCTTTGTTTCATTCCTTCTCCTTTTTCCAGTTCAAACACCTTCAATGAAAATAACAACCACCACCACGACGAAAATTATTCACCACCACTTCCATTTAGAGGACACCTTTGTAACCTAGCAAATTCAAAAAGTTATGCTATACGAGGTACACTTGCGACGCGGTCGCCTCCAGCGACATATGCTCATCATGAATGTATCATGGAACCACCTATATATTATGATTTCTGTGTGCATGACTATAGAACACGTCATACATGGAATTTTAACTGGGTGAAATGGTGGGAAGGGGATTGCGGGTGGTTTGGTACCGACGAAGATGGGGGTGAAAGATATAATAATGATAATGATAATCAAAATCAACAATTAATATTAGATGCTGAATCTGAATTCGAAGCGAAACCTTATGTTGGGTTTCGCACCGAGATAATGTACAATGGAGATATGGCAATAAGATACATTACAAAATACCTAAAGCGTGGTATTCTGGATGAGTTGGATGATGAAGAGTTGGATCAAATACGTGTTTGTATTGGGGAAATGGTGGTAGTTCTAGATGACGTTGATGATGATGATGAGATGGAAGAGGAGGATGAAGAGGAGGATGAAGAGGAAGTTGAAGAAGATGAAGAACAAGAAACCGCACCACAAAATGATATCGAGAATAAATTTTCAAATTTGCACATAAAATGATAATTGATTCTTACATTGATAAACATCATGTTTTATTTTGTTATATTATTTAATTGTGTAAATATGTTTTTATTTGTACATGAATTTTTATTAATATTTAAGATGCTTCTTCAGTTGCATGTTCTCGTTTCCTTTAAACTGATGCCGTTATTATTGTTATTATTATCAGTATATATTATTAACATTAATATTGCTGCTGCTGCTACTGCTGCTTCTGCTACTTGATTCTTTTTCACATGTGGCAGAAATGATTTCATTTTTTTTAATATGATTTTTGAGTAAATCTTATGATTGGTTATCTTCTGTTCCTCCTTCTTCTCCTCCTCTATCTCGTCCCAAAGAATCAAAAATATTCAATATGACCGCTGAAATATTTTCAACATCTTGAACATTTAGCATCAATTGAGATTTTTCATATTCTGCCATTGTATTGGTTGGTGTTGAAATAGACTCCTCTTTATCTGTTCCTTTGTCATGTAATTGATCTTTAAAATTACAAAGAGAGATGTCTTGATTTTCACATATATAATTCGAAAATTCGTCAGATTCGAATGGAAAAGAACACTAATAGATTAAAAAAAATTAGATCAATATCAACGATAATTCAATTGCCATTTAAATAATATGGAATAATATGGAATACTACATTTTTATTTTCGCACATGTAAAAAATTAACCCAAAACTTATAGTGAACGGAAGCACTCTTGACGAACAGTTTGAACAAACTGTTTCTTTTTGTTGTTCCTGTCCTTTCTCTACGCTTAATTCCATAACGACAATAGAAGGCGCTCTTGGAATGTGATAATGATCTAATTCCACGTGCACAAAAAGATTTTCAACTTCTGTATCACGATCACGATGATAAATGAACTGCATCATACAAATACATTTCTTTGCTAATTAAGTTCTCTCAAAATAATCATAATGGCACTTTTTGTCGGACGGTTTGTTAATTACCACATTAATCTTGAGCCTTGTGATTCTGAAAAAGAATATCGTAGCATAACGCGCGTGCTTATAATTTTTTTGTAAACCGTTGGATTTTCAAACTAGACTTGCACTGGATACTCACCCACGAGATTTAGAACATATCTTTGACAAGTATGGACGATTGAATAGGCTGGAGATTAAAAGAGGGTATGCATTTGTGGAATATATGGATACTCGCGACGCCTCGGATGCTCTGAAAGAGACTGACGGGATGGTATGTTCAAAACGATTCTTAGTTTGAAATATCATTTATCAGATGTCAGTGACCACGAACAACAATACTGAACGTTTTGAAAATTACGAATTTTTTTCTTTTTTTTTCTTATCTTTTTCTTAGCGAGTCCGTGGCAATAGAATCGTCGTAGAGTGGGCCAAAAACGGTGGAAAGAAACCGGGTATGTCCGCATACGGTAAAGCAGGAGTTTGTGTTGGCACACGCTCCACCATTTTTTTTTTGTTTCTTGTGCTGCATTTCAACTTGCGAAATTACTTGAGGTTTAACCACGGATTCTTTTATCACTTATCCATGTTAATAATTAATACACGGATATCAACAGCCGATAATCAATGCTTCAAGTGTGGACGAGAAGGTAAAATGCTTGGATAAATTCTTGAATTTAGGTTCTTCTTAGCATACAGCATATTAATCATATTGTGATGTATTTATTTTTATCATCCAAAGGTCATTGGGCGAAAGATTGTCGTTCAAATTCTTTTCGATCTCATAATAGACATCGTAGCAGGAGCCCTCGAAAAAGGTTTGTCATTCAGTTTTATTGTCTATTTACTATTACGTATCTTTTATTCTATAGATGCGTCAGTATTTAGAGTATATACAGTAAACTAGTGCTATCATATCAGCATCAAGATATACTTGCACACTTTGATTCACCGTTTTCCCCGTCCAGTCATTATCTATTGGTCATATTCTTCAGTCAGTCAGTCAGACAGTTTGGATGTTATCTATCTTCCCCTTGTCGAGACCTCTCTTCCTAATAGTCACAGTCAATAAATTCCTAGTTTTTCCTCCCGAGTATTGATGGCATTGTTTTGAAGCACGAGCCGCGTTCATCGGGTTTAAGCTACGAAACATACTGTATACTCTTTGCCCTGCCTTCAAGTCTTGAGTGAAGCCAAGTCTTTTCAGATTTCCTATATATCATCGCAGTTTGGCCACTTGAACAGTTTCAGTTTCAGAAGCACCGTTATCCTAGCATTGATTCTTTGGCATTCGCACTGATTGTTCCGCTTCGCATAAATGCCCGTCCTTTTCTTATCCGTCGTCCTGTTTCCCGTTCTCCGTTTTTGTATTTTCATAATTTCTTTTTCTTTTGTTTCAAGTTTCAAAGTGTGATGGAAATACTAGAAAGTTTACCAACAGGACAATTGTTTCCCTATTATTTATTAATGAGCTTTTTTTATTTTAACATAAAGATCTCGTTCTCGCTCGCCCCGTCGTTCACCGAGAAGATCACCTGGACGCCATGACCGCGATCGTGGTGGAAGAGACGAACGCGAAGAGCGTGATGAACGTGATGGAAGAGACAGTCGTGGATCTGGTGGTGGAGAGAGAGAAGAGCGCGGCTCCTATTCAGAAAGAAGACATACTGGCGAAGAAAAACGATTTTCGTAAGTAAATGGTTTTTATTATTTATCAATAAGATACATATTGGTATAAGTTAGTGGGTTTGTTTTTTTGCTTATCAAGAGTGAGTGAGGTTAGGTTATGTGTCAAATATCATACTAGTGATTAATCGAAAAGATCGAACGAAATCTCTCGTTCCTTTATTGAATTCGCAGTTCCGAGGGATCCTCCAGTGACCACGGTGGTCAGGGGTAACTATTTATATACATATACATATATATACACACACATCTTTGGAAAACAGCACACATCTTTCTTTGTCTCTTAAATTTCATATTGTCAAAAACTGTTATTTATTCGTTAAATTCGTAGTGATGTTGCCTCTTTGCTTTGTAATTAGTAAAGTTGCGTCGTCATATTATACGCATTTTTCGAAGAATAATGGTTAAAAATCAAAATGATAAGTTGGGCGATCATGGTGGAATGCATATAACTTACAATTATAACGGGCTCGTTAATATCATTAACATATTATATATATATAATACTTTGCATGCAACTATTTGTATTAAAATAAACTCTATTTTTCATCTTATTCGTGACTGGAATGAAATTCAATTTTCATGATAACGTTAATAGTTATCATGAACTACCTTTAACGTGTCATCAATTTGACAAATTGAGATATTAACAAATGCACACATTGATGTCAAAAATACTAATCATAAATATTTTACTCGAGTACTAAGTATTACTACTATTATGCAAAATTGTTGAAATATCTTGTCTCACTATACTGAACGAAAACCCGAAAGAATAACCATTCGAAAGAAGGCTACGCAGGTTTCTACTTTCGATACCATAATGTTGTTGTCTAATTCAAATAAGCAGAGAGAAAATGAATAATAAATCTCACAAAAATCGAATAAATTGAAAAATATAGGCCTAATTACCCTGCTTCTTCTCATTTTCTTTTGCAATTGAAGCACTCCGTATAAAAGTGCTTCAGCCGTTGGTGGACACCCAGGTACATAAATATCGACGGGTACAATTCTATCGCAACTAAAAAGAACCTTGTCTGTCAGTTAAATCCGTAAGTATAAATTTCATCACGCAACAATTTCGATTCGATCCTTACCCTCTAACAACACTGTATGAATAATGATAATAACCGCCACCATTCGCGCAGGATCCCATGGATATAACCCACCGCGGTTCAGGCATCTTATTTTTATTCACGCACATGCTATATAATTATTCTTTTATAATAGGAAACTCGAATAAACATCTAGTGTTAGATATTGTTTTTCTACCTGGTCATATACTTTTCTCAAAGCGGGTGCCATTTTGTTGGTCAGTGTTCCGGCAACTATCATGACATCGGACTGACGTGGAGAAGCTCTAAATACAATGCCTATACGATCTTGGTCATATCTTGCTGCCGCCATATGCATCATTTCCACTGATACAGAATATAGCATAGTTTAACATAACTTTGCTATATTGTTAATGTCAGAAATCTTAATCTATTAAGGACAATTACCGGCACAACAAGCTAATCCGAATGTCTGTCAAAAGCAAAATCAATATAAGAAAGAATTCAACATTTAAAGTGAAATCAGAGATCAAGCAATCGATATACATACCATCGGCCATATCGAACTTTGTCGAGCCCAATTAAATACTTGATCCACTGTAGACAGTACATATTCTGCATGCAATTGAAAAATAAAATTATGAGAATTCCGGAATGAAAATATCCCAAAAAATCGAAATAAGTACCGGCAGCATTGTTCGGCTTAGCCAGTGAGAAATTGGTGAGCGTTTTCTTGGATACTGAAGTTTCGGAAGTTTTCGGGGTGGTAACACTGCTATCTGTTGCCAAACCTCGAACAAACTCTCTCGAAAAAATCGATGAATTTCGAAGTATTTCGCCTATATAATAAAATACCAGAGTCAATACGAGTTAAAGAATATGCATAAACTTATTGAAATTGATTTTTTTCCTTATTCAAAACACTAATGGTCTAGAAATGAGAAGTAAACCAACTGACCTCTGTGAAATCCTAATGTGTGAGTTGTTAGCCTTCTTGAAGCAACTTTTAGAACGAGTTTACTAGAGTTAATGGGAGTTGAACTCGAATGATACTGGAGTCAACAAGCGAAAGAACTTACCTTTTGAAATGAGTGAAGAAGTCGAGGTGAATTTTTGCAGTGCCATTTTAGTTGTGCAAGAGTATTAAGGTATTTAACTGATAATCGTCAATCGGCCACAAAAAACCAAAATTACAAATCAAAAAAGTAAACAGGTAATTAATTAATTCATTATACATAGCAAGTATCTTCTAATTTGTGAATTTGAAAATAAACCAACTAATTGCTCATAATGTCAAATTCTTCCGCTGCAGAAAGAGCAAGACGGACCTCGGCTAGTTTTAATTATGTGGAAATGCATATAGCTTCCTCAGAGCTAAACGACGAGGAAGCTCGTTTAGACGAAGAGGAAATTCATTTCGACGAAGAGGAAGCTCGTTTCGACGAAGAGGAAGCTCCTTTAGAGGAGGAGGAGGAGCAATCAGAAGAAGACGAGCATACAGGCATGAAAAATTACATTCAAGATTTAATAATCTTTCAATTCTTTACATTGATGCAGCTTATTTTTTTAGGCTGGCGTAATAGTGATATTCGCATAGCCGCACTACGCCGCCTAGCTCTTCAACGAAGATCCAGAAATGAAGCATTATTTGAGAGTCCAAGGCGAAATGAAAATTCGTTGCCATTACCACCAATTCCTGACCCTAAAGGAGATGCATTATTGAAATCGGGTGAATTTGGATATGTAAATTCTCATAATAAATCAATTCTGTTTGTGATGTCCTGTGTTTTTGATAGCATCATTTGTTTTTACCGAACTTGCATGTTAACATATAGATTGAAAAATATGAAAGGCCAGGTTCATTAGGCCAATTGCCATCCTCACGAAATATCGTAGATAAACTTCAATTCCGCGAAACTTTTCCGGTCCGAGTTTCGCCAATGTCTGTTGCAAAGGTACGTATAACAATTTAGCAGATTTAATAATTTTTATTCTTCAATCAGGTATTTATTTTATCTTAAAATTTTATTAACAATGCCAAAAAAAAGAACTTTTATCCAAACACAAATGGTTTTGTCGTGGATTACTATGAAACACCAGCTTATTCGGGACAATATTCATTAGATGGCTCATTTTTTTATGCTTGTTGCCGAGATTTTTGTGTATATATTTATGACACGACAAATCCCACAAAATTCACATCAACCAAAGTTATAAAAAGCGACACTGGACGTTGGACCATTACAGATGCTAATCTCAGTGCGAATAATGAATGGATTGCATATACCAGTATTACGCCCTTTGTATATGTTGCAAAAACATCACAAGATGAAGATTTTCAGACAATGCTAAATTTTTCGAATGCCCGACGAGATGATGATTTCGGAGTGTGTGTCAAATGATTTCGGCAATGATCGATCTTCTTTTCTATTATTTAATTGTTAATATTTTCTTTATAGCTGTGGTCGGTTCGTTTTTCAAACGATGGCAGAGAATTGGTTGCTGGCAGTAGTAACAGAAATATATATGGTAATTACCCACGAATTTGATCTCTGTATTCCCGAATCTCAAGCAACTATTTATGTATTCCTGGCTTCTACCCTGCTTATAGTGTATGACATAGTAGAAAAAAAAGTCATACTTAAAATTCAAGGACATAGAGATCATGTCAATGCTGTGTGTTTCGCAGATGAGTCTTCGAATATACTTTATAGTGGTAGTGACGATTCAATGATCAAAGTATGGTTAGTATCATTGTTCATTAAACCATAATTTTTTCATTTATTCTTTCAATTATCTTTTCGCTTCTATTGATTCAGGGATAGAAGATCGATGCATGGTAAAAAACCGAGTGGAGTGTTGATAGGGCATCGAGAAGGGATAACGTATGTCTCGTCTAAGGGAGATGGAAGATATTGCCTTTCAAATTCAAAAGATCAGACGATGAAACTATGGGATATAAGGTATGACGATTCATTGATTATTTCTATTTTTCCGGGTCACTTTAGTTTCGGCAATCGACCCTTCTAATTACTCGATTTGATTTTTATACAATATAGAAAAATGATGTCGAGCGATAGATTCGATGGATTATCGGACGACGATAAAGATTATCGGCTCGAATGGGATTATCGGTTCATATAATTAATTGATTCAAGCATCTTTGAAATCTTTTGTTAACCAACCAATAATTTAGTTCTCATCTTTATTCTTTATAGGTTTATGGAATATCCTGGTAATAAATATGATACACATCCTCACGATGTGTCGGTAATGACTTATCGGGGTCATAGAGTCCTAAAAACATTAATACGTTGTTACTTTTCTCCGATGTACAGCACCGGTCAAAGGTACTTTTATTTTATATTTACCGTATACTGCCACAATTTTAGACCTGAAAACTTAAGGGGTAGTTTATTTTTGGGTTTAACTTTATTAAGCTTATGTATATTTTTGCATGGTTTTTTGCTTTTTTCGGAGATATACTCATAATAAAATTTAAATGATTTTACGTTGCAGTTATCTTTATACTGGTTCGGAGGATGGGAATGTTCATGTGAGTATTTATTTTTAGAAATTTACATTCCAAGCAATTTTTTATTACAATCACACTCAATTAAATTTCTTTAATGAATGATAACAGATTTACGGTCTTGATGGACGCATTGTCCAAAAACTTGATGTAGGCGTCGCCGTTTATCCTAACACTCGAATTCGGAGCTCGCACCGACCAGTAACAAGGGATGTTAGTTGGCATCCTTATTTGCCAATATTAACCTCAACAAGTTGGTTGGGAACAGGTCAAAATATGGGTATAGTCACATGTCATCCCTATAATGAGCTAATAGACACTTAGACCGAAGCGCATTTTTATTGTTGTATATTTTCCTTCATGTATTATATCAGTTTGAAATTCTGAATGTACAATAATTCTCGAATTAACATAAAAAATGATGTCACACACACTATATTATCAATTCATAATAAAATGAATATCAATTTCAATGAAACAGAGCAATCAAACACCCGAGAAGAATTAGTTTTAGTGCCGATTGAAATGCCAAAAGATGCTGTAAAGGTTGGCGAAGCGCACGAAGAAGTGTTTTTACTGTACACAGAAGGTAAACCAGTGGAATGGCAACATAATCGTGTGGTTGAGCAAAAAAAGGAATGTGTAAATGTCATGCTCGATGGTAAGAATTTTTTTATTGCTCATATACCATTTTAGAGAATTTAGCTTACTAAACTATTTTTGTTATTAGACACACATACAATAACAATATATCAATCACAATCACTTTTATCACTTCGTGGTAGCACTGGCTCAGTATTATGGGATCCAAGCATTTTACTCTCACGTCTCTTTCTTTCCCAATACGCGCAATCGTTCTTTAACTTTTCGACAGATCACACGCATATTCTGGAACTAGGTGCTGGTTGTGGACTTGTAGGTATCACTCTCGCACCCTTAGTAAAATCAATTACACTAACAGATCAACAAATGGTCCTACCGTTATTATGGAAAAATGTGAAACGAAATCTGGGCGAAGATGTTGCAAGAAGTGGAAAGGTGAGTGTAGTAGAATTAGTATGGGCAAAAGGAAACAAAGAAAATGGCGGAATCGATCGGGATATAATGCGACAACGATGGGATTATGTGGTCGTATGTGATTGTGTGTATAATGAATTTATTGTTGATATTTTGGTGGCTACGATCGCGAGATGTTGTCGTGCTGGTAGAGGAAAATATAAATTCAATTATCAGGGAAAAGATTTAGACACCTCTGAACAGGAAGAAGGGCAAAGAGTGAAAAGTACGATTGCGATTATTGCTTTGGAGTTAAGAGCGGACACGGTGCATTGGTTTTTCCTGGAAGAATTGGTTAAACTATTTTTTGTTTGGCGATTGCCAGCACGAATGTTAGATCAAGAATTTGAAAAAGGTTATGTGGTTTATTTGTGCTGGTTAAAAAAGGAATACGAAGAATAGTGAGGTTCGAATTAATGGTGGTTTATTTATTACTAAAGAAACTGGATTATTTAATGTTCTAAAAATATTATTTTTCAATATAATTCTCATTATATATTTCTATTTATTAATTACTAATTTATTACTACCGAATTTATTTATTTATTATAATATAACTGCCAATTGTCTTATAAATAACATCAATTAAATCAATTAATATTGCGAAAATGCCATTCCGCTCACAAAAAATGCCAAGACAGCAGCAAAGGCAACTTGATAAATTGTCTCGAGACTCCTCGATGATCCAGCGCCATTACCTGGGTCTGGTGTTAGTGTAGAAACTGGGCCTGTTGGTACATCGCGAATTTGAGTAGTGGTGGATTGTTTACCACCGGGGGATGAGGTTGAAGTACCATTGGTACTGGTGGTATTATTGTTATTGGTGTTGGTTGAATTGCCACTGGATGTGTTGTTTGAAGCTTGTGTAGAGTTTCCAGCTGAAGTTGAGTTGCCGCTAGAACTATTGTTGTTTGAAGTTGAGTTGTTGCTGCTTCCACCGTTCCCGCTATTATTGCTATTTCCGTTACTACTATTAGGACTAGTGTTATTATTACTGATACCACTGCCACCGACAGCAACACCATTTCCACCATTTCCGCTACTATTTTGATTATTATTATTATTATTGCTTCCAGTATCGGTAGTATTAGCGGCGGCTTTAACGGTCGGTGTAAATAACACGAGTGCCGTTGCGAGCAAAAGCCCCAAATTCAAAGTGATGAATAGTTTTGAGACGCGCATGTTTAATGTTTATGAATCAAAATTAATCGAGAAACAGAGATTTAAAAAATTTGTTGGGTTATGTGGTTTTCGAGAAGCCTTAAAAAACTCGCACGAGTAACCGCCAGACCTGTCTATTTAAAGGTTTTTTTGCCAAGCAATAACGATTTTAAATTAATTAATGTACAGGAGAAAAAAAAGTGGGTGTATCATGACGTATTACCAATCGAAAGGATTTTCGTTCTTTTTTTATTTTATTGTTGCCAAGAAAAGCCTCTGATCGGTTGAATGAACGGGGCTGCACACTATTTTTAAAACAATCATGGAAAAAGAGAGTGTATGGTGTGTCTCTTGATTTATTATCCGAATTTAATGCATTTTGCATCCATGTGGTATATAGAAAATTGCGGTCGCGTAAATCTAACGATTTTTTATTCGTGCTCACTTAAAACTAGTATGACATGACTTTAGCAGGTTATTTGTATCGCCAAACAAATGGCTTTGTAAGGTAATAAATAATTAATTCGATCATCCGACACACAAAACATACCAAGCTTGGATTATTTAGCAGCGTTGCCACAAGACAATGCTTTGGACATAGTATGGTGCATAACATCTAAAGTCATCAAATGTTTGTATTTTATAAACTGTATAAACTTTTTTACTAAGAAGTAAATACAAGGTTTAATCTGTGAATATCATATTCATGGATTAAATTTATATTTACTTCTTAATAAAGAAGTTTATACAGTTTATAAAATACAAACATTTGATGACTTTAGATGTTATGCACCATATTGGACAAATCCAAAATGCATTGGATCTGCAATGTAACAATTTTGTGATCATGTTGAAAACGGATTATGGTGAAAATTTTGGTCCAAATTGTGCGGATCATGGGATCATTTGGCCAGAATTATCGACAAATTTTTATCTCTTAAACCATCCTATTGTAATAAAAAATGCTTATTCTAACAATAACTAAAATAGAAATAATCTTTTAAACAATCTATTACATATAAAAACAATTAGTTGTAGGATTTTGATCTTTAAAATAAGAAAATTATAAATGCAAGCAAAAATGTAAGACAAAATATTTTAGTGTTCAATTTTGTACGCTAAGACGGTTTAAGGGATAATAAAAGAGCAATATTTTGAAAATAATGATATATGCATAAAATACATAACTTAAATTAATTTTGCAATAATGTTTATATTGCTAAATACTATATAAATTATTAGCATAATTGTTATTTATAGTTTATTATAATAGATATTGCAAATGTTCATCATGATCCCCCACACACTTAAAGACCGAAAGCTAATACAAAAAGGAGGCCACCTATAATTTGGCGACCTTTTTTTACCGTTTTCATATGATCGGAACATGCCAAATGAAATCACATTGTCTTCGACCAATTTGTTGTTGTGTTAATTATATAATTTTTTGGCAAAAATGAAATCCAAACAGTGCTTCGGGATAGTGTTTAATCACGTAACCTTTTCCGGGCCAGTGCCGGAAAAATTTATAATCGGTGTATTTGTGTCCCAATTACAATATTTGGTTTAGATTGTCACACCAATTGGAACAAATTGTGATTTGGGGCACAACATATACAATGTTATCGGGTCAAATCCCGAACCGCACACTTCGGGTCGGGTCGGGTTGGTATTAAACCCGACTCGAAATATTTCGGATCAGATTAAAAATCGTTATCTCTCGTTCAATATTAGTCCAAATTAAACAAAAATTTGTAGATATATACACAATTAAATTTCAAACAACTCTACTTAACAAGTGTCTTAGTAAAAATAAAAGTTACTAACGAAAAAATATTTTACGATTTTCAGATCAAACCCGAACTGACCCGAACAGAGCTTTAATTAATGTATCACAGAAGCTTTAATATAGATGAATGAGAGAATAAAGATTGATTTATTATAAGACTTGTTTTTAGTGCTCAAAAACTAATTATTCTCTTGCATTTTCTTTTACGTATATATTAAATTTCTTCTAATTAACTTTTTGCACTATTATGGCAATAAAATAACCCGTCGTACTGGAAAAGAACATGTAATTAAGTACTATTTCTGCACTATTATGGCAATAAAATAACCCATCGTACTGGAAAAGAACATGTAATTAAGTACTATTTCGAAACACTATCCGTAAACTTTCGATTTCAAAATGTGACAAGTCACATGATTTCAGTTTAAGTACCAAGATCTTAGTTAATGAGTTATTTTCATATTATTTTTTAAAGATTTTATTAAATAAACAAAATAATTTAGATTTTAATTAATGATTATTTTATTAATTGAATTCTAATTGTAATATTATATTATTATAACAAATAAAATTTAAAAATAATATATATTTCTACAAAAAAATAATAAATATAATAAAATTGTAATTATTTTTCTCTTTTTTTCTTTATTTTTATTTTTTAAACAAGATTATTTTTGAATTATTAGATCAAGATTTTTTATAGTATCTATTTTGATCAGATAAAATATAATAAATTATTAATTACAAGCTATTAATTTTTTTTCTTTTATAATTGGAATTAATTAATCAATAATTTTTTTATTAAAATATTTAATAATTTTTATTGTTATAAAAAATAATAAAAAACAAATATAGTGCTCATTAAAAGTAATCTATTCTTTATAACTTTTCATAGATCATATATAATATATTAAAATTTTTTGAGCACAAAAAATATTACAAATACTAATTATTAATACTTTTTATAGATTAATAAAGTTTTGTTACAATTTATAATTTTATAATTTCTAATTTTAATTTTATAATTCTTTAATTTCTTAATTTTATAATTCTAATTTTATAACTTCTTAATAATATATTCAATATATTTATTAAGTTAATTATATCAAAAATATTAATTATATTAAATATATTTATTATATTAATATACTTTCAAACTATATAAATACAATATAAAATAAAGTTTTGAATATTATTAATTAATTATAATAAAAATTTAGTTAATTAATAAATTATTTCTTATTTATTGTTATAAACTTTGTATATTACTTAATTAATTTATATTTTTTTATTATATTTATTAATATATTTATATTTTGTACTATTAAATATTAATCAAATTGCTAAAAATTATTAGTATTATATTATTTTAGAACTATTTCATACTAAGTAGATATATTATTTATTAATAATTATAAGAGCTTATCTAACAGATAAAAGAAAATGCATTATATAACAATCTAAAATAATAAAATCTGACAAGATTGATTATTGTTACCATGTGATGAATTCAGTACCTGATATAAGATATATTATGTTACTTATAGTATATTTCTATTGGATAATTAGTAAATATATGATCTACAAATTAT
>CAJVPL010000536.1:0-24139 GCA_910591945.1 Ambispora gerdemannii
CTACAGAAAAGATTTGCAGAATTTGCTGTTGGTTAATGTCAATTTCTACAAGTTCTTTTATAATAAAGCAAGTCTAATCCGCACCTTTTTACTTTTGGTAAATTTCGAGTTCGCCAAGTTCGTTGTGATCGATAATATATTTGGCACACATCTTTTTAACTTGGTTTCCAATTCTTTTGCACTCCAAGCTCACATACCTTTTTCACCACGTCCAACGTGTTAACGCATCTTTTATATTCACTTGTCTTGTTCTGTCATGATGATCCCACAAACGATTATCATAGGTATCTTCAGGAGGATCATTATTCCAGACAAAATACTTCGCAAACATTTGTTGATGGCATATATAAAATTCTGAAGATATTCGTGTCATTTACTATTTTTGTATGAACTTATCTAAAAGAAAAAGTGAATGTAAAAATTAAATATACAGACTGATCACGATTTGAAAGACAGTCTAGAATGTAATTAGAAAGTGTGACTGGAAATTGTCATCAATTATATACAGACAAACCTCTCTAAATGCACAGCATGGCTGGATCCCAACTCATAAGAGCTCTATATATTTTGTCCTTTATAAGTGCACACCCCCTCTAAATGCACGCTTTACTATTGATATACAACTGAAAATTTGGCCGGTGGCGCAGCAATTGCGACCTGCACTATAGAAGTTCTAGAATACAAATAAAATTCTAAATGATCAACATCTCGCACCCGAAAAATTCGTGTTAATCGATATCCGGTAGCTATTATTAATTTTGATATTGAATAATTCTGCTAATAATGATTTCATCGGAAGAAAGATGTGGTTTATCACTATCGCTATATAAGAAAAAAATTAGCAACGACCGACACAAATTAACAAAATCTACCTTTAATATTACTGTAGAATTTTCCGAGATCAACAAAACCTGGCAAAGATTTCTGATGCGCAAAATTTTTTGGTCAGGTGCAACTTATAGCTAACCAATAATGTCACGTACCGCGCAAGGTACCAGGAAATTTTAAATAATTGACTGTCGCTATATTATGTCAGGAAATCTTAAAACGTCATCGCACTTACCATATTTTACCTAAATTTAAATTTTTTTGACATGTAAAACCAAAAAAAATTGCTAAGATCTTTATTTTTTGATGTTGCACTAAAAAGTGCAAGTGCGCATGTACATGTCCATCGTTTTGATAGATGATCAATCAATAGATCGATCGCTAAATCGATCGTTAACAAATTTATTGATCTTACTTACAAGGAAAGACAAGTTTGTTCATGGCAGTCTTTTCGAAACCTTCTACAGATATTCCTGCCGCCATTCAGGCTGTTATTGAACCGGTCACTCGATCCTCCCATGCAAGCAACAAAAAGAGGATATTTGCTACAACAGCAATTATTTTTTTAGCATATATAACAAATCATCTTTATCGAAAGCAGCTGGAAGCACAAAGAAACCTTTCTTCACATTCTCCTAACAGAAATCAAACCATTCCTGATGGACCTGTGTCAGGGAACAGTAAATACACAATAACCATTCCATACAGGAATCGTACCACTAATGTCACAATTTTTCCAACGAAACCTGAGACTTTTGTTAAACATAAACATGCGTTCACTGCCTTAGATGTCAACATTCAGCGTGTTGGAGTGAACAAAACATTCTTTAGACAATTATTGGCCCTTTTGAAGATTATCATTCCAAAGTTTCGATCAAAAGAAATATTCATTTTATTGTTACACTCGTCTTTTCTTGTTCTACGGACATATTTAAGTGTTGTGGTGGCCAGATTGGATGGACGAATTGTCAGGGATTTGGTAAGGAAATATTTGATAAATTGATTTCTACTTTTTGGATTAAACATCATCATCACAGCTTTTATTTGATTAATTTAAGGTGGCGGCTAATGGCCAAGAGTTCGTAAAGGGGTTAGGTTATTGGTTTGCTATCGCTATTCCAGCAGTATATACCAACAGTATGGTGTGTGTGTTTTTCTCACGCATTTATTATTTAATGTTCTTTAGTGGAATTCCTCAAAAGCTTCACCATAGAATTTTATAATCTAAAACTGGCTATATATCATTTTTGAACGAATTTGAAGATTCGTTTTCTTCAATCCAAATTATCCATTGCGTTTAGAACGCGTCTTACAAGATACGTCCACGATCTCTACTTGGACGATAAGAACGCATATTACAAAATAATTAATCTCGACGGAAGAATCGACGGTGCCGACCAGTAAGTAAATTTTATGTTCTTCACGTAAATCAATAAATATATATATATTTTTCAAATCTCACAATTAATATCGCCTCAAGGTTTATTACAACAGATATATCTCGGTTTTGTGATGGTCTCGCCTCCATCTACTCAAATCTGGGCAAACCCATATTGGACACAATAATATTCAACTACGCGCTGACCAAGAGTATAGGACTTGCCGGAATGTTAGGTATTTTTTCGAACTACATGATCACCGCAAGATTACTACGCGCGGTCACGCCAGCATTCGGGAAATTAGCCGCAATAGAGGCAAAGTTGGAAGGTGATTTTCGTTCGGTCCACACGCGTCTTATTACCAACGCTGAGGAAATCGCGTTTTATAACGGTGCTGATTTGGAACACTCCATTCTTGATCGCACTTATATGCGTCTTATCAAACATATTAATTCCGTACTAAAGATTCGAATAGCGTATAATATGTTTGAAGACTTTATTGTAAAGTATTTCTGGAGTACTGTTGGACTTTTGATGTGTGCTTTGCCAGTGTTTTATCCGGAATGGGGTGGTCGTGGTGGGAGATCAGAATTGGAAGGTGGTAGTGCTAGTGATGGAAAAGAAAGAGATCGAACCAAGGCCTTCATTACCAATAAAAGGTAATTAAATGTTTCTTTTATTATAAAAACTTCATGATTAAAAGTTAAATTATGCTCGCTTGCTATATAGGATTATGATAACCCTAGCAGATGCTGGTGGAAGAATGATGTATTCATACAAAGAACTTGCCGAACTAGCTGGTCATACCTCGCGAGTCTATAGTCTGCTTTCGGTTTTGCATTCTCTTCATGCTAACCAATACACCTCGGTACCTCGTCCTGATTCTCTTGGTCCCGAAGAAACATTTTATTCTTTGGATGATGTCCGTGGCATAATAGATTATGGATTCAACGGGATTAAGTTCGAAAATGTTCCTATTGTAGCTCCTAATCCTGGAAATGATCGTGGGGGAGAGGAATTTATTAAAGGATTAAATGTCACAGTAAATCCGGGAGAGCATTTACTCATAACTGGTCCAAATGGTGTAGGCAAAACGAGCATTGCTCGTGTTATTAGTACTCTATGGCCTGTATTCCGTAAGTTTAGCTGTTTTCTAATTTTACTTTAGTAGAATATTTTATTTATTTATTTCATCAATAAATCCTCTTCTCTATCTAGGCGGAAGACTTGCTCGGCCAAATGTTGGAGATATTTTCTACATTCCTCAACGTCCGTATCTCAGTATAGGAACACTTCGAGATCAGTAAGTCACGACGCATCAACTACATCATACTGCGGAATTTTCTGTTAACATTATTTTCTAATTTGATTCTCTACGTAGACTCATTTATCCTCATTCGCATGCAGATATGATCCGTGCTGGTCGTACCGATAATGAATTGATAGAGATTCTGGATCACGTACATCTAGGATATATTTTAAATCGTGAGGGAGGATGGGATACCAAAAAAGAATGGAAAGACGTGTTTTCTGGTGGTGAAAAACAAAGAGTAAGTCTTCTTATATTGTTGATATTTTTATCCTGTTGTATGAATCGATTCATTATTTTTTTTAACATTTATTTCCGGACTTAAAGATTGGCGTTTGTCGACTATTTTATCATCATCCGAAATTTGCTATTCTCGATGAATGTACGTTGATAATCTTAGCATTGATCAAATAAGCTTGCTAGTTTGTTTTTATATGTTAATATTGTTTGATATTTATTTATTTATAGGCACAAGTGCAGTTAGCAGTGACGTCGAGGGACTAATGTATCAGCATGCCAAGGACGTTGGCATTAGTAAGTAAACGAAATCCCTTGACAGGGAAAAAACAATTTTTATTATAAAACAAATAAAAATATTAACTCCATTTTTTAATATTTCAAAAGCTCTCATTACAATTTCTCATCGTCCCGCACTGACAAAATACCATACCCACCTACTACGAGTGACCGGCGAACATGGCACCTGGGAATTCTCAACCATCGGAACTCCCGAGGAACGCATGTCTCTCGAAAAAGAGTTATCCGCGTTAGAAGAAAAAATAAAAGATGTCGAACAGATGCGAGAGCGATTGGCCGATATTAGTCGAGAATTGCAGCTAGGCATCGCGAATAACGATAATAAAGCTAAAATACAGAAACGTGGGTTAGAGGTTTGAAAGATGGTGAGGATCAGTAGTTGGATATATGAAAATGGACATTCAATGAATTTTTAATTAATATATGATATATGTATATTATTTCAAATAGCAATAAAAGTCAGTTCTTGCGCTGAGCAAAAGTTTATTTCCAAGTATATCACACGTGCAGAAGAAAAATTTCTATCGCTATGTTATATTTAGAGTTCGAATTAATAAATTATTAAATTTAGAACTTGTAGCATTAGATTTGAAGTTTGTTAAATAAATCTTCGACCAATTATCAAAATAGCGCGAGAAATAATAAAGTTCGTTCATATCATCATTTAGTTTCACTAGCTTTTTCTTGCTTTTCTTGTGCAATATCTATGCGCGTAGGAAAAAATAGAGTCCAGGGTAAAATCAATTGAATGAGTTAATGAATCAAATAATAAATAACAAGAATTCAATGATGCTAATCTTAAAATTTACCCGAAGCTGTTGGCAGCACGATCTTTTCCTTGGGTTCTACATGCTTGAGACGGTCTCCTGAAAAGGTTTTGATTTCTTCGAGAGCGGGGTTGTTTTGTTTGTTTTGATCCATTCTTTGAATTTTGTTTGTAATGTTCTTTTTTGGGTACCTAAAATTACATCCACCGTAATGAGCAGAGAATCTCTAGAATTCCAAAGAAATACAATTTTTTATTTACCTTTTTCAAGATGAGCGTTGACAAATGTGTGGTTTTCAGTTCCTTTGAACAGAATGAACAGAACAGGAAGCACAGGAAATAAAGAAAAAAGGGGAATTCAATTATGTGCACTGCCTAATTTATACGTAGTGTGTACCTCGTATCCAAAATAAGGTCGATGTATCCTGATTATTATCCTGTTTGGCTGTTTTATGTCGATATCAAGTTAGATAAAATAACGTCGGGCAGCAGCGAAAAGCGTCCGTTCAAATAATGTCTTTTGTTTCCACGATCCGTGATACCCTTTACGGGGTTACCTCTTGCTGCTTTCCAAATCCCACTCTGTGCATTAATCAACATACCTTCAAGGTGATAGAGTTACTCGGAGAAGGGTAAATGTGCAGTACCAGTTTCTCGGATTACTTTTCTTTTTTGTTGTACACATGAATCACTGTCTAATACTCGCGTTGAAAAATCTTTATTCAAATCGGTGTTTTACTTATCTTTTACCTTCTACCTCCTACAACATATATATATATATATATAATTCTCAGAGGTTTTTCGTTCGTATATCTGGTAAAAGAAGTTCGCACAGGTCAGCATTTTGCGCTAAAGAAAATCCGATGTCCTTCTGAGAGTGGAGCTGTGAAAGATGCAATGAGAGAAGTGGAGATGTACAAGTTGTTTCAACATGAGAATATAATCAAAGTTATTGTAGGTTTTATTTACTACTGTTTTTTTTAAATGGACGAAGATAGTTTTTTTGTTGTATTCTCAATACAACGGAAAGTTATACATGTTGGGGATAGAAAGAGTATATGGGAGCATAAAGCTTTCGATGGGCAAGTTCATATTCGTCGCTACTTTATCAAATGGGTTAATTTTACAGTATCAGAGAGAAAGAAAGCCAGATCGAAATTTTATGCATGAATCTCAAAAACACATACATTATTATTATAGGATACATGTGTCGTCCAAGATAAAGATAGCGGGAAAGTAGTATACATTTTTTTGCCATATTATAAGGTATGATTATTTCATCCATCTTTAGCAAATTTTATATGCGAGTCATCTTGATCTAAAATTAATCGAACAAATAGCGCGGTAACTTGCAAGATGCCATCAACGAAAAGTTAGTAAATCAAAGCCATTTTGAAGAAAAATACATGTTAAAACTATTTCGTCAGATTTGCGACGCTGTGCGTGCTCTTCACACCTATCAATTGCCATCAGTCCCCATCCGTTCAAATAATGCAGAAAATAATAATGATGAACAACCACAAGACAGCAGGACTGTTGTTCCCTTTGCGCATCGTGATATTAAACCCGGGTAAATGGTGTATTTTTTTGCACGCGCTGCCATGTTTTGATGTCAAATCCATACTAACAGATACAATTGATGCAGCAATGTGTTAATATCGGACGATGGAGAAACAGCGATACTAATGGACTTTGGATCATTAGTTCGTGCACGTATAAAGGTTCAAAATCGTGCCCAAGCCTTGTCACATCAAGACCTGGCTGCAACTAATTCCACAATGCCTTATAGGGCCCCAGAATTATTTGATGTTCCGACAAATACTGAGCTCACCGAGAAAGTTGATATATGGGTAAGGAGAGAACTTAATGTCGTTATCAATATTTAATTTTAACACACACTAAGTAAATACATCATGGGATTTTCCGTTAATCATATGTAGTCGTTGGGATGTACACTTTATGCTATGGCATATGGAAAATCGCCATTTGAGACAAGTACTGAACAAGGTGGTTCGATAAAACTAGCGGTGCTCAATAAGCAATTCCGGTTTCCAACACACGAATTGTATGATTTATTTTTTAGGTTGTATTTTTGAGATAGTTTAATCTTCTTACTGACTGCATCCATCTCATTTTCTTTTAGATACTCTGCACAGCTTCGGGATCTCATTTCTTTTATGTTAGTTGTCGATTCTAAAGAACGTCCTGATATTCATCAGGTAAGTTACATACAATAAAATCATTTCTTAATTTTTTATTTCTGACATCTTTCTTATTTTTGTAAATTCAGGTGATTGCAGAAGTAGACAAAATATTAGAAGCGAGCGAAGTATGATGGCAATATGGTGGATAAATATCTTATTTATTTATAGATTTACATATGAAGAAGAATTGTACTTCTTTTTTGTAATCCTCCATTTTGTTATTAAAATTATGAATGAGAGAGTTGTTAGGCTATTTTTATAGTCCACGGAGGAAGTCACCTCTTTGTAAGAGTTTTGAGGTTTAAAATATATATCGATATTGTTATTTGTATCAGACATGCAATCATTGGTGACTTGTGTCCGGAATTGGGCATCAATTATGCGATGCCATTATTGAATAGCCAATTTAAGCTTGATGTGTCATGGTCATTGAGGATCTGACGTCAATGGTTTAATGAGTTATTACTTTAAGCCGGCGATTATCATCCCCCTAGCCAAAAAAAACAAAAAACACAACCTTGTATTTCTCAAATTTATTATTATCGTTATTGTTGCTTTGTCCCAAGTTCACTATTGATAATTAAGAACTACTAAATCATCAACAGCGAACATCTTGACATTGAATTATTCTTGGTTTAGTTACTTACTAGGCTTGATAGGTTTGTAAACTTCGTGATAACAGTTGAAGTTTGCTGAATCTAAACAGCACCTCTTTTACTTGTTAGTGTATAGTGTACTCATTAAATATAAGCACAATTTACTTTTTGACAAGACTTGATCTAATCCCTTTCCCGCTACATGCGACACCCCCCTCTTTTCCTGTTCTCTTTTCCTGTTCCCCAAACAGTATTTAGTCAAATAAGAATAATAATATTGCGATGGCAGCGAATAGTGCATCATCACGACAATCGTCCGATTCAAAGATACACAGCGTAGACGACCAACGTCGTTCTGAAGATGGCGACCTCAAACTATACGATAATAAAAAAGATTATAAAGCTTCTATACATGAAGAAGGGTAAGTAATAGGGTGAAAAGATAATATAATGTTTTCCAGGTCTTCTCTTTGGTCTCTCCCCGTCGCGCTGCCACCGCACACTCAAACTTTTTCTCTTTTGTGTGATTCCCCACATACACACGCAACGCATGCGTGCATGCTACGAACGAACGGCCAAATGAAAACGTATAGTGTGTGTAAAACAGAGATTGTTTCCGTGGCGCAATAATTAAAGAGAGAGGCGTATAATAGAAAAGTGGATGGAACAGAAGGATAGTACTCGAAACTTAAAGTTTCAAGTCTATATTAATAATAGATAATACACAAGAATAGTTAATACGATCATCAGACGAGATTAGAGAAAAAATAAGCAAGCAAGAGAGGGAGAGAGAGAAAAGAGAGATCAGTTAGGAAAAGTAACCCACACATGTTATTTCTTTAGATAAAAAAGTCACAATTCAACTAATAGATAATTTAATTTTTTTTCCCCGTTTGCCCTTTTTATTATTATATATGTCAAAAAAAAATATATATATATTACTTTGGTATATTTCCATCGTTATATGTATTATCATTACTACTACTACTACTACTACTACCTCTTATCTATACTACTACTACCTACATACACTTTTTAGAAAGATGTTCATAGGAGGTCTTAATTGGGAAACCACTGATGGTAAGAGAAGTTTAGATGTTAGGGTTATACGATTAATCTATAGTTTATTTTAGATAAAGAAGATAGGAAGTTAGTTTATATTTGATGACGTGTCGCATACACACACACACACACACACACACACACAAAAATACTCTCTTGTTCTCTCCTCTCTCTTTGGCACATCAAATATTATCATGGAATAATGTCGAGTATAGAGATTATTATTAGATAATACTTAGAAGAGAGTTGATGATCAAAAGATAATAAAAACATGCGATGAAAATTATTTCAAGAGTTGCCACATAGAAAGAGAAATAAATCATTGCGCGCACCAGTATTATTGTCTTTATGAACTGAAGCGTATCTGTGGTGAAATGTTTGACTTTTTAATAGACGCGGCGATTGTCTAATTGCTCTACTTTGATCTTTCGCTTTTGTTTTAAGCTTTTCTCTTATTTTTCTAAATTAACATGATATTCACCATTTTTTTGCTTCTTTCTTTCTCTATACACCCATCATCTTTATCATCTCATTCCTAATAATTACAAAAAAAAAATAATTCGCAATATTCGATTCTCTCATATACCGTAACTTTACACATACCAACTACCCCTCCTACTGCAGATAGCCTAAAATCACACTTTTCACAATTCGGTGAAGTTACGGATGTCATAGTTATGCGAGATCCAAACACGGGACGATCCAGAGGTTTTGGATTCCTCACGTTTGTTGACCCATCCGTTGTCAATACTGTATTGGTGAAAGAACATCAACTAGATGGTAAAATTGTGAGTAATTCTTATCTTGCTAAATGAGAGAGAGGTTTATTTTTAGTTAAATGATGCGATGGTGCTTGATCGATAAGCTTGAACATTGCGAAAAATGATTCTGAACATTATATGAGAAAGGCTTGAAATTGAATATAATGCTAATCTCATTTTTCCTCAATAATAACATGAAAATATAGATTGATCCTAAACGTGCGATTCCGCGTGAAGAACAGGAAAAAACCGAGAAAATATTTGTCGGTGGAATCGCTCCAGAAGTCACAGAAGAAGAATTTAAAGAGTTCTTTACGCAATTCGGTAACGTCATCGATGCCACATTGATGGTTGATCGAGAAACTGGAAGACCTCGTGGCTTCGGATTTATTACATTTGATTCGTCGGAACCTGTCGAGAAAGCGATGGCACGAGATGACTTGGAAATTCAGAATAAGCCGGTAAAGATTCTATTAAATTTTTGTGAACCCTATTTGTCGTAAAGATTTACTATCTCAGTTTATTCTTGAAATTATCAGGTGGAAGTGAAACGTGCTATGCCAAAACATAAGTCGCAGCGAATGCAACTATATAATCAACCAAGTTTCAGCGGATCATCAGGACCACAAGCATCAGCTGCTGCGCTTTCTGTTATGCCGCCATCAGCAGGATCAACCTCTCGATATGGACAAAGTTATGGTGCCGCGGCTGGCAAAGATGGTGGGATGGGATATTCAGGCATGGGCTATACCGCTGGCTCATATCCAAATTACGCAGGTTATGGGCAATATTCGGGTTATAACTATCCGTCTAATTATCCTGCTGGGTATTCCGGGTATAATGCTATGACTCAAGCAGCATACTATTCGAGGCAAGTAAAAAAAATCTCGTCAGCTGATTTGCTGATTTGATGAATTCTACAAATATGGCTTCATTATAATCTCTCGTTCTTTTTTCACTTACTAGATATGCGAATTCATATGGTCAATATGGCGGAGGAGGATATGGAAGTAGTAGTTCAGGCAGTCGAGGTGGCGGCTCATATAACCAATGGTACCGGGGAAGCGATACTGGTTATGGATCAGGTGGAGCATCATCAACAGGTGGAGCATCACCATTGGGTGGCGGCCCATCATCAAGTGCAAGTAGAATAGTTGGGGGAAGTGGAAGTTATCACCGTGGCTCACCAAGTCGAGATGCTGATGGTGGATATGGAAGTCGAGGTGACCATCATTATCAAGGACCTACACTTTACAATCGTGGAAGTTCTCGGACCAGTGGTCCGGTTCGTTCCTCTTATTCCAGTGGAATGCAATCGAATAACAATGGAGGACCGTTACATAGTAGTGCTCAAGTCCGAGGACAACACAATTATCATCCTTATGCTCGATAATTCCGCTGTCTTCTCACGCAAGGTATCATAATCATGCATACATTCAGCATCATACAAATTTAAGAGCATAAGGAATATAGATAGATTCATATTATTAATTGGACATTTACTTTTAGATTAGTTGTTATTATTATATTATCTTTTTCTCCCTTCACCTTTTTGCTTCATTATTCGTCTCACTCAATACATTACTGTTTGTTACGACTATTGCTGATACTATTTACTTTTCAATTTCATTCTTGCCTATATTATTATTTCTTCTTTGTTGTTACTAGCTTGTCATCATAATAATATTAAATATATATAAACTATAAATTATATATTAAATCGAGTCTGATCTTTTTAATAATCAATAATTAGACTTTCTTTTTCTATCATTCCTAGTTTAGTTTTTTGTAGATTTTCTCATAATATTGTTAATTGATTTTATTGTTGACATGTAATTTTTTATTTGAAGCAATAAAACATCACGAACCATCAAGTTATCAAATTGAGAAAGAAATCGCTCCTTTAGAGCATGCGATGAAAAATCACATATATATATCGATATAATCTGAATAAGAGTAATGGGAATCTATATAAACTGATCCGAGATATTTAAAAAATTTCGCACGCGTGTTCTTTAATAAAAAAATGTCTCAGTCTAATAATGACACGTTCGAACCTGACGTCGTCGAAAGTACAGAAGAAGGAGAAGGAGAAGGGGAAGGGGAAGAAAACAACAGTAGCAGCGGCGAAGAAATTGACATTGAACATTTAACTCACGAGCCTAGCGTAGTGATAGAAGCTTTACCAAACCTGCCAAGTATAATCGCGTCCCTTACTCCTACCTCTTCACTTCCTCTTCCGTCTGCGACTGCACCACAAGCCTCCGAGACAACTACTAGTACCACTAAAACTTCTACTACTAACAATGCTGCAGCACAACTTCGGAAATTGTTGAAACGCGAAACAGAGCTACATCTAAGAATCGATGAGCTTATGGACGAAATTGCAAATTTAGAAGCAATTACAGGTACAAGTGTGGCACATGAACCGGGTGTTAGTGTCCCTATCGTTCCTTGTGATAATAATAATAATAATAGTAATGGTAATGGATATGACGGTGGAGCACAGCCCGAAGTGGAGAACGGTATTTACATTTAACTGATCCTGTTACCGAGAGACAATGATGTATATTATTAGCATTGAATTAATGATTTTTTCGAATTTTGTAGATGCTCGATGGGAAGAATTCGAAGCGCCAGATTGGTGTATTCCTATCAAGGCTAATGTGCTGACTTTTGATTGGGATGTAGGTGAAGGTTTACATATTTCTTTATGATAATTTTTAGATCTCTGGATTTTCTCTCTTTTCCCTGTATTACTTTTCTTAACCAAGTTATAAAACGAATCTCCGAGCTGCTTTACTTTAATGCTATCCTCTTTTTTACTAAAGGAACTCGCAAATGAATGCCAATTCGACGTAATTCTCATGGACCCACCATGGCAACTTGCGACTCACGCACCCACACGCGGTGTAAGTAAAAAAATATCACCACATCCATACAATATATATGGATGTCGCGAAATTACACCGTTGCCTCTTGCTATTCCTGCTTCTCTTTTCCTTGAAAGATGAATCCATCATTCAAATAAAACAGGTTCATCCACCACCTAAAAAAAGGTAGCCATTGCGTATCAACAACTTCCCGACGTGTGTATCGAGGAATTGCCGATCGCGAAACTACAACAGAACGGATTCCTCTTCATTTGGGTCATCAATAATAAATATGCGAAGGTGTTCGATATGATGAAGAAGTGGGGATATACGTAAGTTTTGGATTGACAGTTATGATGACAATCGTAATTTTCTGGATTCTTTGTAATCGTAAAACCTTTAATTTCTTTGTGTATGTGTTATATCCAGGTACGTAGATGATATCACATGGGTTAAACAGACCGTAAATAGAAGAATGGCAAAAGGTCATGGGTTCTATTTGCAACATGCCAAAGAAACTTGTTTAGTAGGAAAAAAGGTACGCGCTTTTCTTATGTTCATATAGTTCGATAATTGGAATGTGCATTTCCGGAGTAATTTTCATCATCATACTTTTTCAAAACAAGGGAATAGATCCACCAGGAACTCGATATTCTATTTCATCAGATGTGATATTTTCCGAAAGACGAGGCCAAAGCCAAAAACCCGAAGAATTATACGAAATGATTGAAGAACTCGTACCAGATGGTATTGCTATTCTGTTCCGATCATTTTGATGAATAGAATAATTGTTGGCTGCTCTTGCTGTCCTAAAAATTTTATTTTATTTTTTTCATCCTCCCCAAAAAAGGAAAATATCTTGAAATATTTGGACGAAAAAATAATCTCCGTGATTACTGGGTTACGATAGGAAACGAATTGTAAATATCCTTGAAGGGGTTAGTAAAAATCCATTCCATCCACGTGATATTGTATATTTTTTGTTTGTGATATTTCCAATATAGGATTTTAAAAAGATAGCAATAATTTCAGAGATCAGTATAGTGATACGATTCTTAGAATTTCTGGAATGATTTTGGTGTCATAATTTGTAAAGCAGACGCACAGGATATCAACTGACACATTGATATTAACACATTGATTTCTTGAAGCCATACTAGTTTTTATAGCAGTGGTTTGAGGAAATGTTTATGCTTAATGAAGATTTGCGATTATTGCCTGTTGCTTTTTCTGATCTCGCACAGATATAGTCGCATGATACTTTACAACTCAATAATGTTACCAAGCCAAATTTTTCGGAAAATTCAATTATACTTCTGTAACACTATATATAATTTGGTAGTATCCCAGATTGTATTATCTCATGGGGCATTCACCACGTGGATAGAAGAACAAGACACTTGGCTTAATGTTTTCGTATGGCATTTTATGATGCAAGAAGAGGCTTGTTTTGTTAGATTATATTATCAAGCTTTTTGATACAATATACACACAGACATTATGTACGCTCATCTAGATGATGGTGTAATTTATTCAAGTTGAAAATCAGGGGCGATTTGATAGTCCCTTTTGATGATCTTTATCATTCATAAGTCTGTGTGTATCGTGAGAAAGCATGGCACCGATTCTGATGCAATGCAAATAAACAAGAGAGCATGGCACCGATTCATGAAGTAATCGATTCGGGTTATCAATCGTAAATTATTAATAAATGATAGAGGGCCCTTTAAGTTGTTGTCGTCGTCGATCCTGTTTATCAAAAAGCAGTGCTCATGTAAGGTTGGTGTGTCCGTCATTTTATAGGGTGTTCAAATACCCCACCCACTAAGTAATAATAATAATATTATTATTATTATTCTTCTTGTATTTACTAAGTTTAAAAATTCAAATTTTCTCATTTTTGAATATACTATATATCTCTGCGGACCTATCGTAATCGATTCTATTTAACATTTTTACAACCACTCGAATAGTAAATTTTTTTGCACACCCTCGAACAATAGTAAATAAATCCATACTTTTACAATACAACCCAACTACAACCACCACACAATTCAATCACTCGCAGTTTGCGAACCACGTCGCCAAAATTTATCCAAAACAATTAACAGCAGTATCACCCAAATGTCCAATTACTCTGCCACCTCGGCAGCCACGTATCCACACGATGAGAAGAGTGGGGATAATGACGAGGAAGATGACGACCACCCCAAGGTCGTAGACACCGACCCGACCGGTCGGTTTGAACGGTTCGAAGAGTCGCTGGGCGTCGGTGCCTATAAAGAGGTCTTTAAAGCGTTCGACCAAGAAGAAGGTGTTGAGGTGGCATGGTGTCAATTACGGTTGCACTTTTCAAAGAAAAAAGACGCGGAAAAGATTCAACGAGAAATTGAGATTTTACAGTCACTTCGCTGCGAAAACATTATCAATTTTTATGCGTCTTGGTTGAAGAAGGGCCCTGACGGTAAAGAACGAGTGTTCTTTGTCACGGAGCTGATGACCTCGGGCACTTTGAAACAGTATCTACGTAAAACCAAACTTAAGCCTAAAGTACTGAAAACTTGGGCGAGACAGATCCTCAAAGGGCTTGATTATTTGCATACGCGTGAACCGCCTATTATTCATCGGGATTTAAAGTGCGATAATATTTTCATTAATGGAAATAACGGTCAAGCAAAGATTGGCGATCTCGGTTTGGCTATCATAAAAAACAAAGATCATGCGTCGTCGGTACTCGGAACGGTAGTATTCCCCAAAAACCTTTTTTATTATTGCGATTCGTAGTAGTTGTTGTTTCTTTTTTTTCGCATCCGATTCTCTATGTCATTATTGAAAGAATTTTTTTGTGCTTGTGTTTTTGATGACCGATGATGGTCTATAATCTATCTTTGACATTTTATATTGCAAAAAAACTTTTTGACAGAATATGTTATTTCACTTTGGCATTTAATTTTTTTTCTTTCGTCACTCCCTCATCTCTCTTTATCCATCATCCCCTATCTATATACACATACGCATCCATAATAATAGCCCGAATTCATGGCTCCCGAATTATACGAGGAGAAATACAATGAAAAAGTGGATATTTACGCTTTCGGTATGTGCGTACTCGAACTAGTCACCAAAGAGTATCCGTACGCCGAGTGTACGAACCAAGCACAAATCTATCGAAAGGTCACCACGGGGATAAAACCACAGGCGCTGCAAAAAGTCAAGGATCCTGCGACGTTAGAGTTTATAGAGTTATGCTTGAGGTATAACCCGGATGAACGGCCGTCAGCTGGGGAGTTGTTGAAACATGAATTTTTGAAAGAGGCGTGTGTTGATCAGAGTGGGGGCAGTGTCAATGGCGGTACAGTTCCGCGGTCTGTTACTCTGTCCCCGCCTAAATCTCCAACGTCGCAACAAGCGGGTTCTGCATCGGTTGAACATCGGCCAGAAGAAAAAATTATAAAAAATGAAATCACAGACGACGACAACAATAATACGAAGTTTATTAATGGTATTCGTAGCATTAGTAGCATTAGTAGCATTGGCAGTAGTAGTAATAATATTGTGTTAAATTCTGACCAAAAACAGCTACCAAAAATCTCGTCATCATTTTCATTATCAAATAAGAATTTAATGCCGCCACCGTTCACCACAAAGACAATCGACTCTGAGAACAAAACATATCAGGTCAGTTCTGCAACGTTTCCACCGTCTACCACCACTAGTAATGGCAATAGTAAAAGTAATAAAAGTGAGGAGAATGTTCAATCAATAACGAATCTCCCAGGTAACCAAACATTGTCTCGACAGACACCGATGCAATGTAACGTTGCAATATATAAGCCAACTGAAAAAGAAAGACAGTCGAACAAATTTAAACCCGCAGAAAATGAAGTCTTGCTCGCCATGACAATTGTCGTGCCTGATCGTACAGATGTAGAAATAAAGTTTCCGTTTAATTTGTGTGATGACACGCCCGAAGATGTCGTGGCAGAAATGGTGAGAGAACAGATTCTGAGTCAGGAAGGACATGATTTGGCAAAGAAAAACATTGAGGATATTGTGAATAAGATTTTGTCGGGTGAACTTTCGATTAAAACACAATCTATGGATGATGATTCTGAGCATTTGAATGGTAGTACAAGAGGATCGAGAGCTCCATCTGTCGCCAGGAGTGATTATGATAGTTCGCACGAAACCGACGATGAATTGGGACAAAAAATTAAAGCTTCTAGAGCTAATGGAGATTTATCTTCAAGTTTCCATTCTGAAATGTCATTGTCATCGTCATCTGAAAATGTGAATGGAATACAACCATGTTTTTTAAAGGATATGTCGTCGTCTTCGGAGAGTTTAACTCATGCCTCATCTGCCAAAACGTCATGGGAACGGGAGGATAACGAAGTTCGACGAGTTTTACATAATGCAGAATTATTGAAAAATACAACTGCAATTGTTGACTCGACTGATGAGTCTATTGCTGCGATAGGGCTACCACCGTCAATAGACACACAGCCAATACTTGATCGTGCTGGAAGTCGTCCTCTTACAACTACAGCGTCACCTGTTGTTGCACGACCTGCACAACTATCATCAAGAGTTCGTTCTGCTTCAATATCAGCGTTGTCAAATAGTAATGGTGCACCTCCATTATCTCCTTCCACATTCAATCGATCTGGCACCACTACACCTTTTCAATGGCCAGAATCATTATCTACTCACCCTGGAAACCTTCAACTTCCATCGACAGAAAAGGAACTTCATAATACTGACTTGAAAATGCCACCATCTCCCAGAAATACGTTCTCTCGTCCACTTTCAGTGGCATCTGATGCGAATGGACTATGGAATGACAGTTATCAATCTTCAGTTCATAATACAAATCAAGGTTTAACACGATCACAAACTGCGCCGATAACTGAGTCAAATATGGAAAATTCTGCATTTACGCCTGCTTCACCAAATCCATCATTTTACAATCCTGAATCTCCAAGAGCTAATTACGGTAGAAGTGTCAGTTTTCCCGGGTCACATTCTCCCGGTGCACCTCCAACGAAGTTACAAGATTGGCAACGAAGAATGTCCAATCCTGTCTCCTCCACTCCTATACAACCAGATACTTCATCTAGTCTAACGAATGGTTATTCAACAACACATGTAGAACGCGTAAGAAGATCTTCAATATCCTCCACAACCTCGCATTCGTCTGCACATTCTGCAACAAAAGAAGCTGGATCAGAACTAGCTATTGATACTCGCGCTCTAATATCACAACAACGACAAGATAACCAGCAAAGAGTACCACAAGAGGAGATGACAGATCTGGGTGCAGGTCTGGGAATACAAACTGAGCATGGGTACACGTCTAAATTTAGACATGGGACATCAAATAGTTCTTCAACTTCATTCTTCCCGGGAGTTTCATTACCTCCTTCCGTTCTGCAGGGCGTAACGAGCATTCCGAGTTCATCGACTGTTTCACCTACCGAGAATTATTCTTCGCATGGTCTACCCGAATCTCAGCATCATTATCCACCATCTTTTGGCCTAAATTATGGAACAATTACATATCAAGGAGAGCCTCCCACATATGCTGGAGAAGTTGACACAAGTGATGATGATGAGGACGCAAACACCTTATTAGCTCTTCGAGAAAAACAGCAACGCGAAGTCGAAGAACTACAGAAGAAACATACTCGAGAATGGGTGAAATTAATGGGTGAAAGAAAGCAAAAATATAAAAGTCATCATCAATCTAAGAGTAGTGTTAATGTTCCAAAGTCACCAGCAAGTTCACCGAAAATGAATCGTCCGTCCACCGAACATAACAATACACAAATAAATGGCTTACCTTCCTTGACATCAACACCTTCATTAGGACCTCAAATAAATACAAGTGATCATGATAATTTGGGAACTATACCGAGAATTAATTCGATGCCTCATGTACCAAATCTATCGGTTGCATCGTCAGCCTCATTTTCATCTTCCTCTCCTGCTCTTCCTATAATACCGAAATCAATGACACCGACATCTGTAGAAAACACTGCCGGACTGAATGGATTGAATGGTCGTCAACCACTAACAACGTCTACTTCTTCCTCTCATTCTATTTCAACAAAAAACCAATTGTCGTCCATTAATACAATTTCATTACTGCCAACAGCAGCAACAATTCCTTCTTCACATTTACCATTATCGCTTCCATCTACTGCTGTCCCGAATAATCCTTTATCATCAGCCACATCATCGTCTAGTATTTCATCACTGCAAATATTAACATCTCAAACTATGTCGCAGCATCAGCAACAAGATACAATTTCATCATCAGCCTTAACTCCTACTAATACTCTCCCACTACGAACCCTTACTCCGAGTATCATAAAATCAGATCCTGATGGACTTATCGCTGAAATGTCCGAACGACAGCTTGCTGAATTGCAAAATTTAGCCAAACACAACGGACAAGCTAAATCCGGCAGCTTGGTGAATGGCACAGCAACATACGCGTCAGTTGTTTCTAATTCAAAAATACAGTCGGGCCGTGAATCACCAGTTGACTTGTCCGCAAGTAGACATAGCTCTACTAATAGTAATAGTAGTAATATAACAAAGCTGAGTTTGAATGAAATGGAGAAGCAAAAACGAATTTTGTCTCAGAATAACATCTTGTCGACGATGACAAATAATTCTCAGATTTCACAAACAGCGGCTTCTATCTATTCTCCAGTACATCCTCAGCAGAGCCACTCGATAAACCCATCGGCGGGATCACTATCAAACAAGTCACAAAATCAAAACACACATGATTTACTGGGATAAACCAATATATCTAATCCATTGATTGAACTAAAATAAAGGACTTTTTCTCTGTTTTTCTGAATATTAGTAGTAACAAGCGACATCAGACATTAAAGTTTATTTTTCTGTGTAATTTTAAAAAATGGTGGGTTTGGGTCTTATTATTATGATTATGCGCTGGTGGCGTATAGATTATACGCGATGTGGGTGTGGGTGAATCTTTATTTCTTTTCTACTTTTGTAAATTTTTTCTTTTTTGACGACACTGATTGCTACATTAATCGATAACCGAGTGAACAAAACTGGATGTCATAATTATGATTTCATTCATGATACTTTTACGGGGATCAGTGTGCTGTATGCTTGGATACCCTAGAGTAATACCAACTACGGCATTATATTAGCATATTGGTAGAGTCGTAATTTTTTATATTTTTCATTTCCCGGTTTATTATTATATACATACATAGTTTTTGTTACATACACTTTCCCATATACATCCTTACATACAAACATACATACATACAAACATACATACATACATACATACATACATACATATATATACATACACAAAATATATATTTAATATATATTTATCGTACTCGCAAAATATTTCAACGAAAATACGTTAGGTTACTTTTTTCTTTCGGTTTTTATTTTTAAAAAGCCAAAGCACAAATACTTGTGCTTAATATCATTCTTTTTATATCTTCCTCTTGTTTATTTTATCATGTTCCGAGCGAGTTTTCGCGTGTGTGCCTTAATAAAAAGAACTAAACAAATTATTACCACATTAATGAATTCGGATAAAAAAGCAAGGTACGAGCGCACGCGTGAAAACTTTTTCGGGTTTCAAAATCATCATCAAAAAAATTCGATGTTCGCCAGTCGATCTGGTTTGTTTCGCAATGTAATATTAATGATAGGATTAGGAATAAAATAACATTAAAGAATGAAAATATCCATAATAGACAAATATTTAATTTTAGAGTCGTGATTTTACTTGTTTATTTTATATATATATATATATACTAAGAAATTATCTTACAAGTATCAAACATAATAAAAATCATTCTTTTTTGAAAGGGGTTTTGAAAGGGACCCCGTAGAACTGATCACGAACAGGAGACGGAACGGGAGTAGAGTATTTTTTGATTCCGCCTTTTTTTTTAAATTGTATTAACATATGATTAATCAATTCAAAAATAAAAATTAAATCATAAATGAAAATAATTACCTTGCAATCCAACATTCTCCAATCCAATCAACTCGGCTTGCACCTTCTCGATATTTGTGAAATATCTCACTGTTTTCACGTGGAGTTCAAGCGTGGCATCTTCGTCGCACACAATCAAAGCTTTCGGGTGTAATTGGATTGCGGAGACGGTAAACATGTGATTCACGCCTAATAAATAATAATAATAATAATTATTATTATTATTATTATGCATGGGTGATTTTTAATAAGTTGGTTATTAGAAAAATACCTTCTTCGATGCATTTAGCCAATGCGAGAGCTTTATGAGCACCACTTATGATAACAGCGACTTCATGTGCATCCATCACTGTTCTATTCTTTGACATAATTTCGAATTTCGAAATTTAAATTGTCAATCCACAAATACATGCACAAATAATGAGAATAAGAACGGGATCAAGTTCCAAAAAGCTTGACACGAACCCAACACCGACAGTCAACGCCATTCGCGGAACCTTGCTGATATCACCATCAAAGAAACGCGAGTTCGCGATGATCGTGTCGTACGCTAGTGTCTTTACACGTGTTCTTGATGTTAGGGAAGATCCAGGCTCGTTGAATGCTATGTGACCGTCAGGGCCAATTCCTTTTTTTATTTTGATCATATATATATATTAAGATTTGATAATAAAAAAAAAATTGAATCAACAAATCAATTTTTTACCTCCCAAGAACAATTCAATACCGCCAACAGCTTTGATCTTCTCCTCAAATTGCAAACATTCAGCATCCAAATCACTCGCATTCCCATTCAGAACATGAGCATTTTGCGGTTTTATGTCAATGTACTTGAAAAAATGGTTCCACATAAACGAGTGATAACTTTCTGGATGGTCCCTTTATAATTTGCCAATTTACGATTTTCATGAATTATTGGTCGTTAGAAAAGTCACGTGATATGCAAACAAATATGGTAATATATTACCTCGGCAATCCAACATACTCATCCATATTGAAAGTGATCACGTCCTGAAACGATAACTCGCCCTTTCGATGATACTCCACCAGTTTCTTGTATGTGCCAATTGGCGATGAGCCTGTCGGAAGGCCAAGAACGAATGGTCGGTTTGGAGTTGGTTTGAATTCTAGAATACGTTTCTTGATGTACGAAGCTGTTGTCATAATTAAAATATCATTTTTCTAGTTAATTGGTTCAAGCATATATAGATTTGATCAATATAATTGATGTACCCATATATTCGCTGACTTGATCATAGTCTTTTCGTATGATGAGGCGCATTTTTTATTTTTCCTTCCTTTTCTGTGATTGCTTTTTTGTATTGTTGAAAAATATAACTATATTGTGAAATGGGATGGAATAGATAGATATAAATCCAAATTTGAAACGTTCCAAAATCTTTATCTTATTATCTAACACTTTAGACACAAGAGATGTACGGACTAGTTTTTTAACGTTTAAGGATCAATCTAATAGATAGAATAGAATACATGTGAAGATTTTTGGATTTTTCATTGGTAAATTCTTCTTGTTCTGAAAACCACCATTCCCATCAATCAAAGTAGCTTTCTGGGTAAGTTGATAATCGTCATAGGACGAAATTTCATAAACTTTGCATGTGAATGAAAAACCAAAATTGGGTAGATATTTCATGTTTGATTACTTATTGTTATCGTTTCTAAAATTTTTGCAATTTCGATTTGGCGATTATGTGATTTAACGCTAACTAATCTCGCACTTTAGTGGTAAAGAGCCAATACACACTTATTATTATATGGTATGGTTTTAATAAAATTTGGCTTGATTTAACGAGTAGCGAACTTTTTGTTTATGTGCAAAGTTGCGGAACATAATATAAAATTCCATCCATATGGGCGGATTTAATTCCACAACTAATTTAGCTCTAGCCGAAAATTATCGTTATAAAACCAGTCCATAACAATAATTGTCAACCAATTTTTATAGTTAGTAAGGGGAGACATCCCCTGATCAAGATGAGCCATAATATTGTAGAACCTGCTGATCGACAATAACCCCCTAAAGAATCATCTAATATTTGGTGCTCTTTTAAAAAAGAATAAATAATAAATAAAAATTAAAAATTTGATTAATTAAAAATTTTATTATATTTAAAAAATTTTAAAAATTGATTTTAAAAAAATTAGTTAATATTTTGAAAATACATATTTAAATATATCTATTTTAATAGTTAAAAATTTAATTTAAAAAATATTACATTAAAGTTAATTAATCAGGTTATTTTAAAATTTTTTTTAGAAAATTATAAAATATTTCTGAATTAATTATTTTATTTATAGTAAAATACTATTTATAATAAAATATCAGACTGTATTATTGAATTATAAATATCTTATATTTTATTGAAAAAATCTAATAAGCAAGCAAATAAATAAATAAATAATTAATAAATATAAATTCATATATTAGTTATAAATATATTGATTAGAAAAAATATTATGTAAATTTGAATACTAATATATTTTTACAAGAAATTAATATGAAATATAGGAAAGTTTATAATAAAATGACAAAAAATTTTCTTTTTCTTTTTGTTATTTTCCAATTTTTTTTATAATTTAGTAAGTATTACTAAGTTATTTTTTTATTTAAATATATAGTTTACAAAGATCTAAATTATATTTTGTTATATCTATTAGAACTTAGTTCATTTTAAAGTAAAATCAAACAAATTACAAATTTTTTTATTATTATATAATGTTATTTGCAAATCATAGTATTATTTTTTTTCTTTAAAATTTTATTATTTTCATAAAATATTAAAAATAATTTTTTATAAAAAATAAGCTTTGATTTTTATATATTTTACTTGAGTTAGTTTTTTTCTTATATTTATCATTATTACAAAATTTTTTTAATTATCACTTTATTTGTAAATTCCTTTCTAAAATTAATATATTAACTTCTTGTTCATAATAACTTATTCTTAAGTATAAATAATTATTTTCTTACTCATATAATTCTTTTTCAAGTCTATGCACTTATCTTTTTGTTCATAATAATTATTTTTTAAATTTACGTAATAGTTATCTTGTGTTTTTTATCAATATTAATAATATAATACTAAAACTAAAATAACAAAAACAATTAATAAAAAAGATAAGGACATTTGTTACTATGATAATTTATTAAATTATAAATATTTCAATTCTAATAATTATTATATGAATACTAATAAAAATATTATTACAAGTGAGAATATTGATAAAAATATAATAAATATTCTTTCATCTTATACAGAAATATATGTAAATAATGTTAAATATAGAAGTAGAAAATCCTACAGATATTAATTAATTATCAAGTAAGCTAAATAACTTGAAAAGCTCTTCTAGTAATATATTAATAATTGATAAAGAAGATTCAAACTATATAATCAAACTCCTCTATAGTCACACTCATTTATAATTATACCTCTCTATAATTATTCAATTTTGCTTTTCCAAATTTTTAATTAATAAAAAAATCTCTATATAGTTACATTCCCTTTATAATTACTATCATTATTAAATAATTTTCATAATATATATTAATTATAATAAAAAAATCACTTTATAGTTACCATCTAATTCGAATAATAATATAGATCAATATCTATAATATAATAAATAAACATATATAAATATATATACAAATATACATAAATATATGCACAAATATGTATAAATATATGCACAATTATATATAAATATATATTGTTATGATTTAGATTTTCACTAAATCATAAAGTCATGTGCCGTTAAAATCTTATATTCTTATTGGTTATATTTTAT